>OZ038480.1:137227092-137229592 GCA_964036315.1 Acanthosepion esculentum
TGTCGTTTGTGTGTATGCTTTTAATGTTACAGACATGTTTTATTTTCCTAACAAAGCACAATGTGGCGATGTTCATAGATAATATTATTAAGTGTTGGCTTTTCCTTTTTGATTATTAAGGCTCCCATTATTTTTTATTATGTTTTACATGTGGTTGAGTTTATTATGTTTCTATTTTCTACTAGTATGTTTCGGATGGAGTCTGGTAAATTTGTGTGTGTTTAAATGCATTCCAATAGAGCTGTGGTCGGATAGGTGTAACGTAAAGCGTCTGGATAGGCATGTAGTAGTGTGACCGAAGTAAATATTTATGACTTCGGATTAATCAGAAACACAGTTCATTAAGGGGTATTTGAACTCATAAATAATGTTCGTTCGTTGTAATTTTGACTTTGATGGTGTGTTGTTATTTTTTAGGATAAGGTTATCTGTTTTAAATTATATGTAATAGATAATTACTCTAGATATCTCTCTCTCTCTCTCTCTCTCTCTCTCTCTACATATATATGTGTGTGTATGTGTGTGTGTGAGTAAATATATCACATTTAAACAGTGTTTACATACGTGAAAAATAAGAAGTATACATATATGATTATACCTAAATAAACAATGACATTTTGGGATTTTCTTCTTCGTGTTACTGTATTATTTTAAGCGTCGAAGTAAATTCAGGTGGAATATATTTGACTTTGCTATGGTGGTTATTCAAAAGAAGAGTAGGTGAAAAAATCAGCCTTTGCCGTCAGATATGGACTCAAGTTACCCCTTCCGCCTGACAAGCGACATTAAATTTACACTACACTAAGAAATAGTGTAGGAGAGAGCATTAAAAGACATAGATCCTATTATATGACAGATAGAATTTCTGTCCACTTACTAATCAAATCAGAATAAAATGTTACAAGGGATTTTTTCTGTTATGGGAATTGTTAAAAATTGTCTGAAATGTTATTGTTTCATATTGTACTGGATGGAATTAAAAGCATTAGCAAGGAACAAAAATCAACAGATTACTTTCAAATCCCAAATTCATAGATAGATTTAAATGTGTATTGATGGAAATTTATTCACATTTTAATTTGAGTGATAACGTATATATTTATTTAAACATATGTATACATCATTCATACCATATTACAGTATTTAAAAAAAAAATCCAAACGGACTAATTAGGCATTGTTGTAATATATATATATATATATATATATATATATATATATATATATATATATATATATATATATATATATATATGGTGAGACAAAGTAGAAAATTCTTACCAAATTCACTTTTCGACACGCTTTGGCTTCTTCAGTTTGAGTATCAATTTGAAGAAGTCAAAGAAGACACATTTTCTTCGGTATTGAAACGCGTCTCTGATAAAAGATATTTACATTTTGTCTCATTATCTTCACTTTTGTTTAGAAAATTATGCATCCTACACACACACACACACTCACATATTTATGTATACAAATATATATATATATATATATATATATATATATATATATATATAAAGAAATCACATCAGATATATAGAAAGATCGATGAAGGTAGAATTATCTACATATGAAGAAGGTGAGAATTGTGTGTGTGTATATATATATATATATATATATATATATATATATATATATATATATATATATATATATATATATATATAAGTTGTGTGTGTGTGCAAAAGTGATATTGAGATAGATAGATACATAGACAGAAAGTGATGTGCATATATATATTTATATAGTGTATATTAGGTACCGCCAAATATTCGCTAAAAATTAGCATACTCTGATGAAAAAATGCCACAAACGTTTAAAAAAATAAAATTCATCGTCAATATATTTATGTAATTATTAAAAGGAAATACCAAAATGTTTTTCTGATTAGAATATTATATTTTGATCTTTTTAAGAACATTGGAAATTTTGTTTCAAATTCTGTTTTTCTCGCGTTTTTTTTTTTCAAGGAAAAGCATATTGATTTGGAAATTCTCACAGAAATCAAAATAATTTTTGGATTTTGACGAAAATATCAGCAATGATTCACAAATGAATTAAATTATTTTAGAAACGGTTCACTTTTAGAAAATCATGGTAAACATATATTTTTTACATCTGTTAGCGCCACACTGAATTTTATGAAATTACAAGAAATTAATTCGTTTACCGTTTAATGTTTATACTAGTTCTATGCAGAACTTCTTTGAGAATTAAAATTTTAATTCTTTTTAAAACCAAGCCGCCCAGTTACCGAGAATCTACAATAAATCGTAAAATAAAACATGCGATAAAATATTATTTAATTAAATAAATTCTTAATTGATTTATGAATAAGACATTTTATGGACACTAGAGTCTTAAGTAAAATCCTTTTTTGAAGAATAATGGATTGTTAAAAGATTTTTTGTTTCATTTTTTGTAAATTTTAATTAGAATAATTTCTGTATATATTTGTACCGGTAGGTGATATTGTATTAAGTCAAATTATATTTACT
>OZ038480.1:137237092-137322092 GCA_964036315.1 Acanthosepion esculentum
TTATCATACTTAGTATAACGAAAATGAAAATGAGAAAAACGACGACAGTAAATTTGCAGAAAACTCCTGACGCGTAAACTGAACAATTAACGAAGTGACAAATTTTATTTGTATTGATCACACACACACACACACACACACACACACACACACACACACACACACACACACACACACACACACACACATATATATATATATATATATATATATATATATATATATATATATATTGTCATCCACAGACAGACTGTTTCGCTGTATCACAGCTCATCAGTGTGGCTAGACGTCCGGTTACCTCTGGCTAGAATCGAAAACCGGCTGAATTCGCGTCAGTCGGAGATTTTACCCTGAAGCCGTTGGCGCACGGCAGAGAAGAAGGTGAATTTAAGCGTATTTATTTTTAGATAAACACACAGTGACTGAGAGAACTCGATATATATATATATATATATATATATATATATATATATATATATATATATATATATATATATAGTTATATGATATGCTATATTTATGGGTAAAACTGCTCATCATCAGGGATATAGCGTTTGTAAGTTCAGTACAAAGGCGACAGTCTGTTTCTTCCCCGAGACCAATCTTCAGGCAGGTATGTTGTGTGTTGGTTCGACTATTTATATATGCTGGCTAATGCTTTATTTTGTGCAGCAAGATCAGGTATTTACAATTTACTGTATTATCCTAAAGGTTGTTATATATGCAGTAATGTTTACATTTCAAATATTATTGTTGAGTCTTGACTCATTGTTGAATCTCGCCTATTGCATGGAATAATAATGCAACACAAAATGTACTTAGAACAAGAATGTATTATAACAAGAAAGTGTACACAATAAGTACATATAGTATTTCTGTATATTTCTGGGAAGACGTTCCTGGAGAATGTGTTGACTAGTCGCAGTCGATCAGAGTCTCTAGTTGGATCTCGTGATTCCTCCTCCTCGTCTCCTGGTACCAACCATTATTTATATAGTTGGTAGTCACCTATGCAGATTAGGTGGATCCTACCACAACAATTATGAAGGCTATTGAATGAGAAATAAATGTGGACCCGATTGCAATTATTTGTATGTATTGCATATTGTTGATATACCCTCCCACATTTTAAAATGTAACCTGTGTGATGCTAGTGAACAGAGAGAAGTGGTAATGTTGTCTTGATTTAGCTAATGTCGTAATATTTATTTTTCAGATACCATCTCTTACCATCATCGCCTGGACCGATGCACACCGTGCGTTTGCTGTTGAAACATTTTTTTAAGACCGGTGAATCTGTTATCGGCAGCCACTCGCATCCGAGCATCAGGATCGACACCATCCCTCCCTAGTCTCTTTCTTTCCCCTGGTCGGCGGTGGCAGAGATGGCAGTGAAGAGAATTTGACGAGTTCATTTACGTGAATTTGATTTTGGTGAACAACTCTGAACGATGTGAAAGCCCATCACTTAGCGTTCTCCTTAAGGTAAACCTGTAATTGCAACACAAAAAAGCTGTTCATGCTCATTCTATGTTACGTCGGAATTATGCTGTTCGGAATAAAATATCTATATTGCTATGGGTTGAAAATTTCAGGCCCACAGGTTTAGCGCTTCAATGAAAACCACCTGGAAGATGTAGAAACACTCGAAATTCCGGGCGAGGAAAAAATTTAGAAATTGTCTATAACAGTGTATTTTGAATGGAAACTGTCATTTTAAAATCCCAGTGAATAAAAACTGTAGCCCTTTTATCAAACAACAGAAAAGTATTTTTTTTATATATCAGTTACTTTGGACTTTTTTTGTTGTCGGCATTTAAAATGTGGGATGTATTTCTGCCGCACACAGCATACATATGTATTTATCGTAGCCGACGTATTTCGTCCTTCAAGGGGCTTTATCATGGCAAATATAAGGATTTGATTTTAAGAAAAAATAATTCATTTTCTGACATGTATTTATATACAAGAGCAAAAATTAGCGATAAAGATAAGATTTCCTTTTGTCTATTTTCATTGTCTATTTTCTTACTTTTACAGATATACGCTATCTAAAAATTTTAAACACGCACACACACACACACACACACACACATATATATATATATATATATATATATATATATATATATATATATATATATATATATATATATATATACATATATATATAATAAATAAAGAAGAAAAACTTAAAGATCAATTTCAGTTATATATTATTTCGTAAATATTTTTATATACATTTCTTCAAACGGAAGATTTATTAAGAATTTTCGGTTTGAAGTAATGAATGTAGAAATATTCCCTAAATAAATTTTAACCGAAATGGATCTTTAAGTTTTTCTTCTTGATTTATTATTATTATTATAATGCTCTGTAGTTTACATTGAACACTCTCTGGATTAATATCCTCCTATGAATTATCCCTACCAGGCAAAAATTGGTAATATATATATATATATATATATATATATATATATATATATATATATATATATATATATATATATATATATATATATATATATATATACATATATATACATACATACATATATATATATATATATATATATATATATATATATATATATATATATATAAATGTATGTATGTATATTATAAATTAATAGATTTAAAATATGGTTTTACCGCTACACAGTGATAACCATGTTTCAGAAATGTATGTATATAAATATATATAAATATGTATGTATGTATGTATGTATATAAATATATATATATATATATATATATAGATAGATAGATAGATAGATAGATAGATAGATAGATAGATAGATAGATAGATAGATAGATAGATATAGATATGTAGGTAATTTATATATATAGATATATTATTCCTATATTATATATGCGCGGCCCTTATTGCAAAACACTCAATATCAGTGATAGAGCTAACATATTTAGTTGGATTGATGTGAGTTTGTGACCCTTAGTTTCACGCCCTTGCGATCGTCAGACAAACCATTTATCTGACGATCGCAAGGCCGTGACACTCAGGGTCACATTCTCACATCAGTCCAAATATGTATATATATATATATATATATGGATATGTATATGTAAAATCTAAAAAATACATATTTTTGTCTGCTGTATTTATTGAAATGGACCTCATAATTTATATATCTGTAGAATCATTAGATTCTTTTCACAAAAATAGATTTGCGGTATCAGACATGGGCATGAAAAGCTGGATGCAGGATTTGTGCAGAAGGATTGGAATTTTTGTAACTTTTTATTAAATCTTTTGTATCAGTATTGTCATATATATATATATATATATGTATATATATATGTATATATATATGTATGTATATATATATATATGTATGTATATATATATATATATATATATATATATAGATAGATAGATAGATAGATAGATAGATAGATAGATAGATAGATAGATAGAGAGAAAGAGAGAGGGAGCGAAAGAGAGCGAGATGTGTGCATATATACAATTGCATGCACAATCAAATTCCTTTGGAATATGGGATTACGCGCGAATTTGTTTCCGCTGGAAATGAAAAAAGAAAAGGAATTATTCAAAACTATGCATTTAGATAATTATACGGTTGCGTAATTTGTCAGAAACCGAATCTATTCTCTGCGCAATAAATGATGAGCGATGGATATCGAATGGTGTTGGTCAATATATATATATATATATATATATATATATATATATATATATATATATATATATATATATATATGTGTGTGTGTGTGTGTGTGTGTGTGTGTGTGTGTGTGTGTGTGTGTAAGCAAATATGTGCAGGTAGATTTGACGGTATGATGAATATATATATATATATATATATATATATATATATATATGTATGTGTGTTCGTGTGTGTTCGTGTGTGTGTGTGTATCTTCAAAACTGAATTTGATCTGTCTCTTGGTTAATGATTTTGGTCAGTATGTATATATATATATGTGTGTGTGTGTGCGTGTATATATATATATATATATATATAGATAGATAGATAGATAGATAGATAGATAGATAGATAGATAGATTTGAAAACTAAACTTAATCTCTATCTGGGTTAAATACAGGGATATTAGGTTGAGGGGGTGTAAGGTTACGTTTGAATGCAGATTTCAAATTTATATGGATTTCATTGACTTAAAATTTCTTTTTTCCCAAATCCCAGCGGTTAGTTAATAATACATCGTGCCTGAGTTGATATGGTTATTAAGATCGTGTTGCGACAATATATCAAATGAAGAACAATTGTCAGTTTGCCTTCCTGTCTACATTCCTGGAAACAAAGGCATTAAATATAATCTTGTTTGTGTCGACCATATACTTTTTCTGCAATGTATAACAAATACGCATTTACCTCACACACTTAGCAGGCACTAAAAATTAAATAAATTCTGATTTTACTAGTAAGAGTCTAAAAGAGGCGATAATGTTTTTTTGACGCCAGTTTTGGTGTACTAAATCATTTTTAACCTCGATTCGAAACTGACCACTGATAATATCTGCAAATAAGGAATTCTCTCAATTCCTGAGAAAATCATGATTAAAAAGAAAGCAAATGTCTTCTACGACAGGGTTCGAACCATTGGAAGGGAAACCACTGTCTGAGCCGGCGTGCTGTAGAACGCTTCTTCACGGACAGCGTCCCAGCACAGCCAGTCATTCTTTTCTTTTTATGTGCCATGACCGCTCGAGGCGAGCTTGGCTCTCCAACTTCTACCTCTTGCCTTTCTCAGTAAGCTCCCTCGCTTTGCTTCCTCCCACATACCACGTTCTGTCATTCACCTGCTCAAGCTCGTCAGGTATATCACGCGCTGCTTTCCCTTGTCTCTCTTTCCCTCTAATTGACCTGTGAGTATCAAATTCTCCAGGCCCTCGTTCCTCATTATGTGTCGCAGAAAATTCAGCTGCCTCTTTCTGATGTTAAGGATAAGCCTTCTCCTTGTTTGCAACCTCTCCAAGACCTCATCGTTGCTCATGTGCTTGGTCCCAGATATCCTTAGCAAATCATGCGTTACAAATCAGTCAGCAAGGGTTAGAGTGATAAAAATAGTGTCAGATTAAAAATCAAATCCTTTAATATATGTGTATATATATATACATATATATATATATATATATATATATATATATATATATATATATATATATAGTCAAACCGAGAGAGCCAGATCAACCTGCCAAGGCTTCACCTAAGAGCGGATCGTCAGGGAAAGCTGGCTTGTATTGAGCACTGTTTTAGTTAGTTGATTACTTGTATCGGTTTCTTTTTCTTTGAACTTTGGACCTGTATGTTGTACGATTATTTTTACAGACGTTCATGTCCATAGCTCTTTCTTTTTTTAAAACCTTTTTTTCCTTCGATAATGATTTCATCATTGCCAAATCAAGAAACCGAAGGTTTTCCGAGACGAGTGTAGTTACCTACATATATATATATATATATATATATATATATATATATTCTGTCTCTAATATTGAATACTTTTACCCATGAATATGGCATAACATAAAAAATGTATTTTTATCACATCATTATTTGGAGAGATTTTGTAGCGGTCCTTTTTTGCTTATTAATGATTTTACTATATTCATGAAAGGTTATTCTCTATAGATTTGTCTCGTTGGTTTCTGAAAATTTTAATATAGGAATCTACGTGATGATTCTGTCCTGTAAAAGTTGGCTCTGATGTAAGGACTTTTGTGGTTTTATGTGTGTGCTTTTCTTATTGGTGCTACATGATTTATTGTTTTTGCTATTTATGGAGAATTATTCCCTTAATTTAATACCACAGAGAAAATCTTCCAAGTCATACGATAAATCGACGGGATTCAAATTCCTGGAAAATGACAGTCGTTTGGTTAGAAGTGAGATTTCTTCTTCTCATACGTTGTAGTCAGGAATTTTCTCCAAGCTGGTTTATAGAGTTTTATAGGTGTTGGTTTGGTTATGGTGATAGTGATGTCTGAGCAATTTGTTCGCCCGGATTGTTATGATGATGTTAGAATTGTTCACTTTTTATTAAATTATTTACTTTCTTTTTGTTCATTTAAATATATATATATACATATTGAATTTGTAGGTCTGATGAAATGGATCGTGATTACGATTCCAATGTAATAAATTATAACCATGGAATATTAGTGTTTGAGCCTTTTATATTATATTCTTACTCTGTCCTGGGCATGGAGATCTACCTAGATTCTAGCCTCTTGGGAATTTATATATATATATATATATATATATAAATATATCCAAGTCTAGGATTGGTGTATACGGAATAAATTCTAATAACCAACAATTACTATTCTTAAAAGAGTGCTCAATAGAGAGTAGAGCAGATATAATTGTTTATTTAAAAATTATAACATACATATATTATAAAATCACTACAAAAATAGCCATTTTGTTTCAACACCTCTGGTGTATTTCATATATATATATATATATATATATATATATATATATATATATTCTGTCTCTCTCTATATATATATGTGTATATATATATGTATATATGTATATATATATATATATATATATATATATATATATATTCTGTCTCTCTCTCTATATATGTATATATATATTTCATATATATATATATATATATATATATATACGTGTGTGTGTATATATATATATATATATACACATTGACCACTAATATTATCTATCTATCTATATGTATATATATATGTTTGTGTGTGTGTGTACATATATGTGTGTGTGTGTTTGTGTGTATGTGTGTGTTTATATATAAGTAGATATTGTGTGTTTCCTGTTTAAACAGAATCTTCATGGCCTGAAGATTGTGTTTAAGCATGAGACAGACTGTTACTGCTTGGTGTTGACTTCAGTGTCTACTTTTATATTTACATACGCTCTATCCCTGATATTAAGAACTTTAACCCATAAATATAGCATATCTTCAAACTAGATTTTGTCACGCACACAAATATGTAGGTATGTCTCTCTTTCACCCACTCATTCTCTCTCTCTCTCTCTCTCTCTCTCTCTCTCTCTCTCTCTATATATATATATATATATATATATATATATATATATATATATATATATATATACAGAGAGAGAGACAAGTATATAGATTATAATTATGTGTCAAATTACAGGCAGTTATTATGTCACTCACTCCTTCCGGTAATCCTGTTTGTTTTTGTTATTTTTTTCTGTAAGATTCCCACCCAGCATTTATTTATTCAAACACCCTATTATTAAAATTTTACTGATGACCTATTTTACTTAAGAACTTGATATGTTAAGAGATCCTTCGTCATCTTTTCGAAAGAAATATGAATATCAAATGAAGAAGAAGAAGAAGAAGAAGAAGAAGAAGAAGAAGAAGAAGAAGAAGAAGAAGAAGAAGAAGAAGAAGAAGAAGAAGAAGAAGAAGAAGAAGAGAGGAGTAATGTCGGGAGTTCAACGAAAAAATCTGTTTTTTGAATTTGTATAGAAGGTTGTCCTCCAACATTCGAATTAAAAGGGGCTGGTCCCATATGGAATATTTCCGTTTTCAGCCTTTCACACATTCCTTTGTTATATTCTTCATATTTTATATTCATATTCAATGTTTTAATATAATTGTAGAGGTATAATTATTTCCCTTTTCCAAAGAAACAGCGTATGATATCTTATCATTTTTCCAACCGCACCTACTATTCCAATACCCTCTTTTATTCGGAGGCTTACGGCCATATCAAATTGAAACGCATATTCTCACCCGATCACCGAAGTTAAGCAATGCCTAACATAGTCAGTACCTAGATGGTGACCACTTATGTGTTGTAAGTTTTGATATGCGAGTAGTGTAATGGATAATGACTCGGAATGGGAAATCGGAGAGCCGAGTTCGAATTCCAGAAATGTTCGTTATACAGGGTGCGGCGGAAATACCCCCTCCCCCAAGAAATATTTCCTACATAATGGTAAGGCGCCATTGCCAATATTGTCTTACCGTTATGATGGAGATATTTCTGGGAGGTATATGTGTGGTGCATTTCTGACGTATCCTATAATTACTTTGACCGAAATACCCCTGGAAAATACCCCTGGAAAATACCCCTGGAAAAAACAGGAGTCCCCCTCCTCTCCTCTTGAGCGGATCTTTGTCTTTTCAGGGTAATTAGTGCGAGAATTAACGCAACGGACGAGACCAGAATTTGAACTCAGTTCGCCGATTCCACTTACTCATTTGATAATAATTATTCTACCCAAAAAATCGTTTCAGCCAATGTCAGCTTTGGCAGTGGTAGGTCGTTTCCAAGTGGGTATCTTCACAGAGGTATACGGGAGCGTCCGAACAAGAGAGGAAACATACATGAGATTTATTTAAAAATCTACGCGACGTGTTGCGTGTGTGCCTACTTGTCTGTTCGCGGGTAATAAAAAAAAAATGAAAGATAGAAAAATAAAGACGTGTCCTTTATAGAGCGTCTTGCTTTACCAAAACCGTTTTTTTTGCTTCTCTACACTTCGTTCTTTACTTTGTTGTCATTTTCTAGTGTGTCAGTATTTATGTTTCATTTTTATCGTTGCCGAATTAAAATAATATTCCTACTTTTTTCCCTTCATTTTTCTATAAATGTCGAGTTTATATTTAAGCGTATCAGTAAAATTATTTATGGCGCGTAAGTTTTAACATTATTTTAAAGCTAAAGAAAATAACTTTTTCCTAAATATTTTAGTCTGGAATAGAAATTCGGAGTAGTGAAGAGACAGAGAAAGTAAATCAGAACATATTTCCCAATTTCATCCGTTAATTGTGCAACAAAAGTAACATCATATATATATATATATATATATATATATATATATATATATATATATATATATATATATATATATATATATATATATACATATATATATGTATATATACATATATATATACATATATATATACATATATATATACATATGTATATTTACATATATATATATACATATATATATATATATATACATATATATACATATATATATGTATATATATATGTATATATATATATATATATATATATATATATATATAAATGTATATCAAGAGTGTTCCAATAACTTGGACCGATTTTAAATTGAATTATGGTTTAAAATCGGTCCAAGTTATCGGAACACACTTTACATATATATATATATATATATATATATATATATATATATATATATATATATATATATATATATATATGTACATAAATATATATATATATATGTACATAAATATATATATATATATATATATATATATATATATATATATATATATATATATTTATATATATATATATATATATACCCACACACACAATGAATTTATTTTTCTTTCGCAGAAGAAGTCACACCTTTAAATATATAAATACAAATTGATTGAGTTCGGTTATATAATAATGAAACTTTTACGTTTATATTAAGCTGTGACTGTGTTATCAGATGTACGTGGTTGAGTCATAAATAATTTCAGATTTTTAAAAAGATTCTTCAAAATATTACAATTTCTATCCATAACGGAAATTACTTATGACTCAAATTAATAACATTTTTATCATCACAATTAAAAATCATATATCTGGCTACAAATTGAGGGGGCAATTTTTACTAAAACCAACTTGTAAAATGATCCTCAATTTCTTCGTCAGCATAGAATCTGTATAATTTTCAATTCAGAGATGAATATATATGGGGTTAACATAAATGTTTATAAAAAAAATTATTTGTTTATTCTTCAAAATATAGCAATTAGTTTCCGAAAACGGAAATTATTTATGACTCAAGCTAATCGGTCGGTCGATTGGTCTATCTATCTATCTTTATATATATATATATATATATATATATATATATATATATATATGTGTGTGTGTGTGTGTGTGTGTGTGTGTGTGTGTGTGTGTGTGTGTGCATATCAACAATTATTATGAATATGTTATCGTATTAAAATAATATATTAATACATATAATTCAAATATAAAATATATCAATTAATATTTATATAAATATAAACAAATTAATATAAAAAATATATATTTCTAAATCATGAAAACTATGAAATGTAGGTATGTGTAAGTGTCTGTGTGTGTGTTTGTGTGTAACAGAGGGTATACTGAATTATTCCCAGCCGTAAAAAATCTTCCAAAATCTTATCAAATGACAAAACCTCATATGTTCATCATCAATTCTTGGTCGGGCGAGGGACTTTTCCACATGTGTATGATCGAATAGTGGAGATGAATATGTATTAGCTGTATATATATATGAGTGGGTTTGTATATGGGTGTGTTTGTATATGGGTGTATACACACACACACACACATATGTATACATATATATATATATATATATATGTGTATGTGTGTGTGTGTGTGTACACACATAAAACACAAACACTACATATATGTTTGTGTGTGTGAGTCTGTGTGTGTGAGTGTGTGTGTTAATAATGAATACAATTATCAATGTAACTATGATAAGTAAATGTATATACGAATAAATATGTACATATATACTCGCACAGATAATGGCCGGCTAACCTGTTTTCCGATATGCACGATCGCACACAGACACACGCGCACTCATATATTTCCAACCACTTTCATAAATTCATTATGTATAATATATATATATATATATATATATATATATATATATATATATACATATATATATATATATATTTACAGCTGAGTTTACAGTGAGTTTACTAATAAAATCACATTCTTCGTATGAATGTATGTACACACACACACACACACACACACATATATATATATATATATATATATATATATATATATATATATATATATATATATATATATATATATATCAATTATGTTGTGCGTGTTCAATTTATATAACGTAAATCATTCATACGAAAAACAAATTTTCGTATGAATGATTTAAGTTATATATATATATATATGCGCGTGTGTGTGTGAGCCCCGCGCACTCGAGCGTGTGGGTGTTTGCTTGTGTATACACCTACAATGATTCACAGTTTCTATACCTCTGACCATATATATACCCACTAATTCCTAAACTTTAACAAATGGTCAAAGTGTTGTTTTCTTGGTATATCTTCTTAGTTGGGTCAGAAAATCTTCAGTTCACTCCGTTTATAATATTAATAATGATAAGAAGAAGAAGAATGAGGGCAGTATATATATATATTTATATATTATATATATATAATTCTTGAATTCGTCTTCTTCTCACACACACACACACACACACACACACACACACACACACACACGCACACACACACACACACACATATATATATATATATATATATATATATATATATATATATATATATATATTTAGAATAGTAATTTTCAATCATGAATTAAATATAACTTTAAAGAGAAATAACATTAAATTTTCTCCTTCGAAAATTGTTGTTGAGTAATGAAATTTATTGAAACAATAAACATCGGAAATGTTTCTAAAAATGTAAATAGTATTAATACTGAATCTATGCTTCAAGTTTTATGCAACCATCTTTTCAGTATTTACGATCAAACACTCTTAAAAACAGTAGATTTATATGACTTAAGAAATTTAAAAAATGATAGTAATTATAATAATTATAATTTTGCAGATTTAATGTATCTTTGAAGATCTTTAAAAAATATCAGTATACAAGTTTTTTGACGTGGAAATCTCGGAAATCTGGCACAAAAGTACATCAATAATTTCATTTGTATTTAGATCCCTCAAATTGATTGGATAATGTTCCGATAGATTCATAGATAGTATGGATTCCTGTTTGCACACGCCTTAAAGAAATGCAAAAATTGTAACCGCTAGTAGAGCTCACACATTACGAAGAGCTTTGTTTATGTAAAATTTCTTCTTTTATAGCGGACCGTGGGGATGAAGATGTGAAGAGATATCAGAAGGTTACAATTTCCTGCTGGCCAGTCCAGCTACATGGTAATTTCAGACTTTAATTAAGTCCAAAGAAGACAAAGAAAAGAAGCAAGACCGATATACATGGATAAACAAATATATATTAATAACAAAACAAGTTAAACAAAGACATGGACTGTTACATAGAGTTTGTATGGAGAAATTATGTGTGTGTGTTGTAAGTGTTCGTACGTACGTGTATTGTTCTTAGCGCGTTCCTGGAATTTGGGAAATGCTGTATCTGTGAGAGGTCACAAATTGGTGTAAGTGGAAAAAGAAAGATTTTACCTCGCCTCCGCGCGCGGTAGCGGCCCAAGGCCTACGTCTAAAAAGAGAGATTTTACCTCATCTCCACGCAAGGTGGCGGCCCAAGGCCTGAGTCGGAAAAGAGAGAGAGAGAGAGAAGGGTCAGCCAGTATTTATACTCAGGGGAGAGAGACCCCTGTTGAAGGATTAAGGAACTGAGGAGGAGCTAACTCCGACACTTTTCCTTTCTTTTTTTTTTTCTATAAACTGATCATGAAGCCATTTTTTAACTTAGGTCTCTGGTTGGGACCCAGAAGGAAATATGTATACAACAGAAATCAAAGGAAATAAATAAATAAATAAATAAATAATAATAATAATAATAATAATAATAAACTTCCAGCTAAAGAGAAATACAAAAAATTATCTTGATGAGTACAGCCCACACACTAAAAAGAATGTTGTCCATGTAACGCTGGTGATGCTATGGGAGTTAGAGAAACAAATGATGAAATGTAGCAATAACAACACAGCAATACCTGTCTTATGTCTTCCTGTAGACTTGATAGGTAGTTTGACCATTGAGCATATCGAAATATAATATTAATAATAATAATAATAATAATAATAATAATAATAATAATAATAATAAAATGTTTCTAACAGATTTTCATTTAGTAAAATAATTTAGTAATTTTTCAAAGAAAAATCAACACGATTGGTATTTGTATAAACTAATTCTCTTCTATGTCATTTTTATAGAATGTTAAAGTGTGAATTGTAATAAAGGGACAATATGTTGTCTAAAATATAAAGAGTTGATTTTATATTGTTTGTTTGTTTGTTTGTTTGAAACTAGAGAAGAACAACTAAATGAAAATGTAAATTCTGAGAACAAAGTAATTATTCTAAAGGTAATTGTAATTAGTGATTGTGGAAATTTATAATGTTTAAAAAACGGAAATGGAAAAACAGCGACCGATTTTATTACGACTCATTAATCATGGCCAGGTGTTTCTGTCTCTTTAGAGAGGAGCATTGCAACTGCCTCATTCTTTGAAAGAGTTGGAAAAGAAAGTATCCTTTGAAAAATAAATATACCCTATACACAGTTTATAAACTAGGAAACGTATAGGTTTCTGTAATTTTCCTTTCGCTTCTATTATTTACATTTATCTGATGACACACGGAAGAAAAACATATTCCAAAAAATGCGGGAAAAAAAGGAATATAAGTCAAAACTCTAAAAATCGAAAACAATAAAAACGTCAAATTATAAATCCTAGTAAAAAGAAAGTCAAATTTTTAAAAAAAATTACTAGGTAAGATGTAAAAGCAAAACTACTTTCTCTGTATGCGGGTGTGTACAGTTCAAATAAAAAATATTAATTGAGTAGCGAAATTTTTTTTTGAATATCTACAACTTACAATTCATCTGAAAATTTTAAGTTTAATTTTTTACCTGTAACTCTATGAAAGATATCGCCGCAAATTCATTTACACTTTTACCTGTACAAATAAGACGATTTCATTATTTAAAAGATTTTACAAGATTTATTGATATCATTGTTTTCTTACACACTGTAAGATATTCGTGTGGGGAGAAAGCGATAAGACACAAAGGAGATGTTTTAACTCAGTTTAGTTTTGACTCATGACCAAAAGTGTGAGAATGCACTACAAGTATTAATCTAGTAATCATTAGGATTGGTAACAAATCGGTACTAATAATTCAGAAAACTAAACTAAAGTTTAGTCTTGTTCAAACTAAATGACAAAAAAAAAGCTCCCAAAACAATAACTTTGCGTTAATATTTCAAGTGGAAATAGGCAACCAGCCATGAATATAACCATTTTACATTGTTTCTTCTGATTGGAATAAAAATAAAAATAAACAGACAACTATTGAGGAGGGAATTCACTATACCTACCTTGCAGAATAAAGCAGGTGTTGCTTTAAGGTAGTGGGTCCTAAACTTTTTTTTCTCTGGGCCTTATTTTCGGAATGAATATTTGCTCGTGCCTCACCAAATTTTATGTGATAAAAAGTACATTTAAAAATATTAAAAAAAAACAGAGAAGATCAAAGGGAGATAACTACGGATTCAAAGTCATAAAATTATCATTGATAACTTTCTTCTCCAATTTGCGGACAATATTTAATAAATTCTTAATGTAATATACTGCAAAAATATCGCAATGATAAAATCGATCAATAATTATTTATAACTATTTATATTGGGACAGATGCATGCATTTACATGTAATCTATAATAATATTTTATATTTTGAAATCATATTTATTTTTGACATATATATTTTTAAAACTGTTTCTAAATCATTGATTGCCTTTCAGTCATCCGCCTCACCTGCTATCCTCTTCCGCCGCATCTATGAGGCGCAGCGCTCCTACGAGGCGCGTCGACCCTACGAGGTATGTCGCACCTATAAGGCGTGCCGCACCTTTTAGGAACCACCGTTCTAAGGCAACTACTCTATAGAAATCAAATTTTTCTTTATAAGGTGATATATTGCTGTCTTAAAACTTGCTGATAATTAAATATTGTTTATTGTCTAAATTGTTGTGATATGGAATTATTATTATTCTACACTGATTTAACTAGGCGACAATCCTCGCCATATTTGTTTTATTCAAAACGTTTCAGCTATTCTGTCAAGCAGACTTCAGTAAGTTAACAGAAAATAAAAAGGATTTTTTTCTGAATATATATTTTTTTCAAAATGACAAAGTGTTTTTCGCATTTGTCATTTCTTGCTCTATTTTATTCACTGTCTCTTGTGAAATTCCAAAATGAATTTAAGTGCGCACAACATCGAAGCCAGTTGATATCCACCTGCGCAGAAAATTGAACTTATAATCGTATTTAAACATGTACTAACTCATGTCGAATATAACAATAATAATTCTTAGACAATGGAATCCAACTCATGCACACACATATGAACACACTGCATTTCATGTATTCATTTTCATTGAAAAGTATAAATAAATAAACATACATAGAAAAATGATCTTATTTTACTTGGTGGTATTTTTGCGAGTGCGTAGCCTATGTTAGGAATGTATTAGATGTTTACTGTGTTCAAACATTTTTTTGCTATAATTTATCTGGAGAAATGAAGTACGTTCATAAACGTTTGTTTTCATTTTCGCATATGCAGAGAAAGTCTATATACACACTGAAATATATGTAGGTACAAACACTTGCTCATACCAATTTATCTGGTAAAAATATAGTCGCAAGTTATATATATAAGTACTCAATATAAGGAATAGAGAAAGTGAAAGTATAAACGTAGACGCTGCGGACAACACTGAGTCGTGGTATTCTATTTATCAATAAAAGTGCACAATATCAGTAATACAGCATGTGTAAATATAAAGTGGATACTGAGGTCAGAATAGAGTGTTGGCAATCTTTTTATGTATAAAAGTACAGAATATCAATAATAGAGCATGTGTAAATTTAAACGTGGACACCGAGGACAACACTGAGTGGTGATAATCTGTGTTTGCGTAAAATTACTGTTATGGGTCCTTACCTAAAACTACAGAATGAACTCTTCCTAACACTATGTATACTACGCCTCTTAAGAGAGAGAGAGAGAGTCGAGCCGATAGTAGTTCACTCCAAACCAGACTGACAGTCATACTAACATTCCACATCTTGTATTATTATTCCGTGTAATATATCTTCGTTATTTCTACTCTTGCGTTCGTGTTGTTCTTCCTTGGTCCTAACCTGGACCATAACAATTACATAATACCTACAATAGAGCAGGTGTAAGTTTAAAAGTGGACACTGATGTTAAAATTTAATGGTGGAAATCTGTTTATGTGTAAACTTACACAATATCAGTAACAGAGCACGTGAAAATATAAACGTGGATACTGAGGTCAACACGGAATGGTGGAAATCTGGTTATGAATAACAATACACAATATCAAGAACAGGGCATGTGCATATATGAACTTGGTCACTGAGGACAACACTGACTGGTTGCAATCTGTTTCTGAGTAAAATTACACCATACCAGGAATAGAGCATGTCCAGATATAAACGTGCACACTGAGGTCAAAATTCAGTTGTGGCAATCTGTTTATGTGCAAACGTACACAATATCAGTAATAGAGCATGTGTAAATATGAACGCGGTTACTGAGGTCAACTCCGAGTGGCGATAGTCTGTTTTCATGCTTAAAACGCAATCAAACATCCTGACGATTATGAGTTCGATAATCCAGAAGTAGATATTTTCAAGCGCTCCTTAATACTTGAACATGGATGCGGAAAAAGAAAATTATACTCCCGCAGATCAAGTAAATAGTTTAGTTCGAAATGCCTTGAAGCATACAGGAATCGACTGTAGAAGGCCGGAGATGACAACGGTCGAAAACTCTTTGAAAAATTAATGTTAGCGATTAATGATAACTAGGAGGTGCTATCCCTTAGTTGCCAAATTATATTTAACTTAGACCTTAGCCAGATATTCTCAGCCAGTAGACGTGTGTTGCTGCGCGCCGAAAAACATGGTCTCTCTATTCTCACCAGGTTCTAAGAGACTTTATCTTCTCCCTGGGATATAGATATATATATATATATATATATATATATATATATATATATATATATACACACATATAAATTCAGGGGCTTTAGCTTCCATTTCTGAAACATGGTTATCACTGTGTAGCGAAATATATATATATATATATATATATAAATTCAGGGGCTTTAGCTTCCATTTCTGAAACATGGTTATCACTGTGTAGCGAAAAAACCATATTTTAAATCAAGTAATTTATAATATATATATATATAAGCTCCTGAAAAATGTGTTTCGGTTGAGCTCTCTGGGGAGGATGTGTGGATTTGTAAACAGTGACTATTACGGCTAATAATGTAAGACTCTTCGGTAAATCGAATCGAGTTCTCTCAGTCACTGTGTGTTTATCTAAAAATAAATACGCTTAAATTCACCTTCTTCTCTGCCGTGAGCCAACGACTTCAGGGTAAAATTTTCGACTGACGCGAATTCAGCCGGTTTTCGATTCTAGCCAGAGGCAACCGGGCGTCTAGCCACACTAATGAGCTGTGATAAAGCGAAACAGTCTGTCTGTGAATGACAATATATATATAAGGTATATATACATACATACATATATATATATACATACATAGATCAGGCGTTTCTCACGAATGTATATCTTAGGTGCAACTGGATCGGCTACCTGTTTCCATTTGCAGCGACTGGCGTTAGGTAAAGAGCAGATCTACACTTAATGACTCGATGGTCATCTTTCGGGTTAAATCGCTGATGTATATAGCTTCTTTGATGATCTAGCGTGACATTGAGTGCAAATCTATTATAGCAAAAACTGAGGTGAGTCATCTATTAATTAATTAAAATAACAAAACGAAGAATTTATGCTAAACCTAATTATTATTATTATTATTTTTATTATTATTATTTAATTCCTTTGATATCTGCCGTTTACATATTTCTTTCCGGGTCCCGCCCAGGGACCTAAGGTTAGAAATGGCATCATGACACTTTCCACTGACAAAATAATATTTTTTTTTACATAGATAAAGACTTTCGTAAAGTGTGGGCTGTACTTGTGCGAACAATGTTTTGTATCCTCTTTAAGGCATGGACTTCCAGGGATCCTTTCAATTAGTCTACTGGAATCTTTTCCAGCCGGGGATTGTTGATGTTCCCATGTGCCACATTTTTGAGATTTCTATTTCAAGGTCCTTGTATTTTGACAGCTTTTCGAATATCTTCAAAGATACATTGCAGTCTGCAGGGACTGCCATATCAATAAGGAGGCATTTTCTTTGTTTGTGGTCTCTAATAACAATGTCTGGGCGGTTGGCTTTGATTGTTCTGTCAGTGTGTATTGTGTAGTCCCATAGTATTGTAACAGGACCTATCTCCGTAACCGGGTCTGGGTGGTGTTCGTACCAGTTTCATTCAATTTCCTTCCCGTAGAAGTTGCCAAATTTCCAGTGCAGATATTTGCCCACTCTGTCATGCCGGTTTTTATATTCAGTGGGTGCTTATATCGTGCAACCTGATACAATATGATCAATGGTTTCTGGATATTTATCACAGAATCTGCATTTTGGGCTAACACAATATTTTAGTATATGTGCTTGATAATTCCTAGTTAACAATGAATGGCGCGGATAATAATAATATTAATAATAATAATATTATTATTATTATTATTATTATTATTATTATTATTATTATTATCCTCGCGGTGTGTATTGACCAATATGGAAAAATGGAAGCGTAATTTGCATTTAGTCCAGCTTGAATACATTTTTCCTACACTACAGTTCAAAATTTTCCGGCGAGCACTGGGAATTTCTTAAATTGGCCCCAAAAGTAGTTCTTTTGTATTTTAAATAAGAGTAAATTGAGGCATGATTGTTTTATCAGAAATTGTACTATGACAAAAAGAAATATATTATGATTAAATTTTACTCTCGTCAAAATGTCCTCCTTTACCTTGATTACTGCAGCAGAATTTTTTAACATTCATTACATAAGTTTCTCAAAGTGTCAGTTTGATAATTGATTCCATTTTTTTGTAATGATTCTACGAACTCTTTTTCATTTTTCGGTCAAGTTCATCCCATGCTAATTCTTTGGGTGGCTTCAATTTTTTGTACTGTATTGTGTATTTGTAAGAATCGGTTGTTCTTGTCAGAATCAATATGAAATTTTATCCGGGGACATTTTTGCATGAATTTGATTTACAATTAACAGAAGAAAGCGTCCATTTGTCTAGCAGTCAACATGAGGGACACAAATCAGAGCCGCTATTCCTTTCTTTATGGCAAATAAATGTTTTTATCATTCAAAGTCATGAAAAACCACAAGGGCGCGACCCAAAACATGCATGAGTAAACAAATAAAAGAGTAAAAACGATTGAAACAAATATACATAGATATATGGACACGCAAATCTTTTCGCCTCAAAAAGGGCCATAACGCACGAGGATACAGGGAATGAAAAAAAAGACTTTAGTAAGTAAAAGTGATGAAAAGGACAATAAAGGAAGAGTTTTCAGGAAAACCGAAGAGGGCAGCTGAGGTTGAATTCAGTTTTTTGAAGGTTCTAAGTTGCAGGGAAGCAAGAATTTGGAATAGAGTTTTAATAACGAGTACATTAAGCAAGAAAATAAAATATTAGATTAGAAGATAATGTTGCATGTTGCTAGTTCAACACTCAAACGGTGAGAACCAGTTGTCAATAGAGTAGCACAATTAAATTCATGAAATCATCAAATAAGAACAAAAACATTTATCAGAACATTTGCCTTGAAAATATTTGTAGAAAAGACAGAGAGAAGCGACATCACGTCGATAAGATAGCGAGATATTAACTGAAGACAACATGCCAGTGCAAGTTTGATTACATTACAGGACCTTCTTTGAATGTTATCAAGCATTTCAAGATATATAGTAGGAAGGTTGTGATGAAGATGAGCAACAAAGTAGATCCAAGTATTGAGTACAGGTTGCACCTACATTAATATGAAATTATCTAGAATCGTGCCCGTTCAACACGTCATTAATTACACTATTTGTTAGTGATTTATCCGCAAATTGTTTCTAACTCCACTCTCGACACATCTGAAGTATATCTGTCTGATTTGCCTATCGAGCTGTTAGGAACAATTGGATTACGCCAAATATTCTTCCAGAGACTCCGTGGCCCGTATCGCCTGTGGAGAAGATCAGTATGCCAAACGATGTCAAACGCTTTTGGGATATCGAGAGCGGCAGTTCGAGTTTCGCCGTTCTAATCTAAAGCTCGATAGGCAAATCCTGTTATTATATCAGTGGTCCAAGCGCTAGAACTGGTGAAACGGAAGCTATATTTTTTATCCGAAAGAAGGCCGTTTGACGTACGATGCCTAATTTCGTGTCTACTAGATGGTTCAGAATGTTCCCCATAGTTTTTAAATCAGGAACTAAAGAGGAGGACTTCCAAGAAGACTGGACAGCAAGAAACAGCGAGAAATTTATTTTAAAGTTTGGCGAGAACATGAACCAGTTCAGGAGCACATTTATTTAGGACAATTGCAGGGATAACGACGAACCCACAAGTGTTGCGGAGATCTAGTTTAGAAATGAGAGCAGAAACGATGGAGGGAATTCCTATCACTCAGTAGAGAATGTTCCCGGGTGAAAATCAGACAGATATACTTCAGATGTGTCGAGAGTGTCACTCTGCTCTATCTGCAGCAGATGTCAACAGTTCAAATTAATTGTAGAGTGGAAGGATTGAGGAATTGATTTTGTTCAGCACAGTCTCGTAGAATTGCCAGTAATCTCCAGAATGAAAATGGTGTGAAGTCATACGGTGTGTCATTCTATCAGAAAATAGTAATTTTCCATTTTCGTGCACACGATTACACTCATTACAGTGAAAAAGAGACCTCACTTACAAACAGTTCTATCATTCTGGTATAGCCAAAAGAAGGTATTCCTTTAGGCTATAATGGTTGAACCGGCAGGAGGGAATCGAGTGTAGTTTCACTTGATATTTTCCTGCTGGCGCGAAAGCTTCGATTCCGGCTTTCTCACCGGCAGAGACCTCAGTGGCACATTTCTCAACAGGATTATCATAAATATTATAAATATTATTCCCAAGTTCAAAGAAAATCACGAAATGAATTCCAATCAGTGCGTTGATAACAGAACACGATGTTATGCTAATAGGGAGATTTTGCCTGATGAGAGTGAGCGAAGAGATATCTACAGACGCTACCAACTAGTCAGTCGCCAAGAAGACAGAGCTGCAGAGCAGGACATGAATCTGAAGAGATGGCAAAGAAGTGATCAAGTGGAGAATCTTCTCCGTCAGAATTACTAAGGAAACGCATGGCGAAGACGATTAATTGAGTGAGAGTAATTGACGTCAGTGGCATTAGAGCGATGAAGTCATTTGACATAATGGACATTGAAGTCGCCACAAACACACAGAGTTATTTGCAGACGAGGGTAGAGAGAGGGCCTTATGCATATTTTCAGAAATTCTATCTAGATAGCAACAGTCATCAGAGGAATAGGAACTATAAAGAAAGAAGAGATAACTGACTGAGTTTAATAATGGAAGTCGAAAGCACACGTAAGAACCGTCCTAATACTCAAGGGACACTCCCTTAGCCAGTGGAAGTTGTTCGAGACCAAAACCATGCACGCGAACACGAGTTTTTTCGAAGGTGAGGAATATTGCCAGAAATACAGAATTTAGTGGAAGAGAATGAAGAATTCCGAGTAGTTTCACAAGAAGCAAGAATGTCTGGGAAACGTCCCATTCTACATTGTAAATTTGGTACGAATATGATATACTTTGGAGAAAGAACGTTTGTGGGGTTTAGGTATTTTACGAGCCTGTTTAGTTTCATTTTGTTCAGTTGATTTGGTTATGATATATATTTAAAGGTGGAAAAGGACAAAAATCTTCAAAGGCAAAATGAACTGGCTGGAAAATGGCGCAGGCTACAGCACGATGTGGCATCAAGTTTGCCCACTGGAAATGTTTCCAGAGACACACCTATTCAGGCGTGAAATGGCACTGCAAGAATCCCGACAGTTGCCTCTTTTAGCGCTACATAAGAGTTTGGGTATACTCAATTTGGGATTACTACCAGTCGGGAAGCAGCACCAAGATACCCGCCAACCACATACCCTCAGTATGAAGTGTAGTAGTCTCCAACCAGTGATGTTGCCAAATAATTACACCCACGCTTATTAAGGCCTCACAAAAAGAAACCTGAAATTCCATACTATACAGGAAACAAGGACTAAACCTCTACTCCTGCTCAAAAGATGAGGAAGGAGTATGAAACGGGCGATTTACTTGCTTATGTGAACTTATAATTATACTTATACACGATACTCAGCACCTGACTCGAAAATTATAAAAATGCAGCAAAATTTATACAGACAGACATTGTTGTTTCTTTTTAATCAAATTTCGGTTATTTAATTCCAAAAACATTTTTTTTTATTGCTGGCAATATTTTTTTCAAAAATGGATTGTTGGTAAATTTTTCCAAAAATGTATTTGCTGGTATTAAAACTACTTTTTACACCTTCATAGTGTTTTGACCCCAGTTTGGGTGTTAAATATTTATCCACAGATGGGACCCTAACATGTGCTACCACCACAGGTCATGGTGATCTAAGAACACCAGTAATTAAGTGGTACCACGCACACGATATCTTCAAAAGTAATGTCTCATATTTTACTAGAAAGAGGTAGATGACGGTGATAACGTGGCAGGGATTTAAATCTTAATAGTTTTGTCGCGTTAGACATTGCAGTCTGTCGATACAGCGATGGACATAAAAACATATGGAAAATAAAAGTGTGTTATTCAATTCCTCCATATAGAATAAAGATTCATACTCACTTCAATGACGCTTGCTGAACAGTTACGGAAAGCAAACATTGGAATTGAAGAGAGTTTACGCAGTACATACTGTGTTTCAAAAGTGACGATATGAGCGGCAAATCTCTTTCTCAGAGGTGCAAATTGGAATCGGTCATATCGTGCAGAAATGCATAAAAAATGTAAAAGAAATAGTGCATGGGAATGTGGTTTTATTTAGTTGAAAACTTATTCTCTACAAGGGTTTAATTGTGCTTCATGTATATAATGGTGCTTTCGAGGAAAAAGATTTTAATCATTAATTTCAAACTCTCTCTCTCTCTATCTCTACATATATATATATATATATATATATATATATGTGTGTGTGTGTGTGTATATATATATATATATATATATATATATATATATATATATATATATATATATATATATATATATATATATATCCCCTCCATTGGTTATCATTAATATCAATTAAATGTACACGTTTATATTTTTTACATCCCAGAAATACACTTGATAAGGCTGGGACGAACGAAACCAGTTGTTTTTTTTTTAGCTTTTAAAATATACATTAAAATGCCATATAATGCATGCTTATTCCTACCTATCCTTATATTTTGTAATCAAAAATACTTATTTAAATATATATACAAGGTAACCAAAAAAGTTCTGTCCGTTTTTAAAGGGAAAAAAACGCTTCACAGTATGTGTAACTTATATTTAGTCTTCGAAGTAATCGCCATCGGCATCCAGCACCTTCTGCCAACGTGTCTCCAGCTGTTCAATGCCCTTGCGGTAGAAATCGAGGGATTTTGACGCAAAAAAGTCCGTGAGCGCTTTGCGCAAGTCTGCTTCATTGGTGAAGGATTTCCCACGAAGATGATTATCCAGGGAGTGGAAGAGGTGGTCAGGTGAATAAGGTGGATGGCACAAAGTCTCCCACCCAAGTTGCTGTATGTTATCCCTGACCACTCGCGCGACATGCGGCCTGGCGTTGTCATTGAGGAAAAGCACACCAGTGCTGGCTCCTTCTGGCGCAATGCCTGTTGCACACCTTTCAATTGCTGCGAGTATAGGTCTCCAGTGACCGTTTGGCCCGTTGGTAGCAGTTCATAATGAAACACTTGACGACCTGTCCACCAGACACAAAGCATAATCTTGCGTGGGTGTATAGGCGGTCTTGCCGTGTGAGGGAGAGCATCCTGAGGAGACAACCAATGTCTGGAACGCTTAGGAGTTTCGTACAGAACCCACTTTTCATCACTGGCAAGCACTCGATTGAAAAAGAATGCGGTACAGTGGTGAGAAAGCAGCGATACGCAGGCTGCCACTTGCTCAGTTTTTACATCTTACCTAGGCGGTGCAGGTGAAGTCTAACTGTTTCCTCGGAAAGGTTGAACTGTCTTGCAAGTTCACCAAACGTTAGACTACTGTTCTCTTCAATGGCCGCCTTCAGAACTCCGACATTCAAGACCTGTGGTCGTCCACTGCGAGGCTCATCATGGAGAGACAAATCTCCCGACTTGAATTTTAGAAATCAACGCCTTGCAGTACGTTCATCCACAGCACTATCCCCAAACGCTTGACATATGCGGCGACTTGATGCAGCTGCTGATAAGCCCACTTTGAAGTCGTAAAGCAAACAGCCCCGAACGAGATCTCTAGACACTTCCATCCTTCTCACAGCTGTCCGGCTTATAACTGATGGCCGGGCACGGTGCGCGTGTTTTGTATAACGTCTGATGTTCCTACTCCGGCTGTCCGAATTTGAAAACAATTGCTACACGCATTTCGTATATATGTCAACTTCATTTAATGACTAATCAATAAACGGACAGAACTTTTTTGGTTACCTTATATATATATATATATATAGTGAGAGAGAGAGAGAAGATACGGCAGAAATAATAACCACATATATCTCCCAGAAATACCTCCAACATAATGGTAAAATATTTGAGGCAATGGTGTCTTCATGTACTTAGCATTATTTGGAAAACACTTTTGGGAGATATATGTTAGGTGTTTTTCTGTTGCCCCATGACCATTGAACTGAACAATTACACAAAGATTCGTTTACAAAATTTCTATTCATTAAAGGTACAGTAATTAACATTTTTTAAAAATGTTTCTTGCATTTCTACAAGTGTTATCTTTTCTGGACTTAAAGTGATTAAAAACTGTCGAAATGTGCTAAATATGTCCGAACGATTTCAGGTTTTCTGTAAACCATTATCAAAGATATTTTAACTTAATATGTAGATTATTATATATACGTATTTCTAGAGATAGGAAAGTTTTTTTTTTTTAGTCTAAACTATCTGTATCTGTGTGTTTCTTTCTTGATATGTGTATATGTTTTCTTTCTGCGTGTGTTTGTGTCTGTGACTTTATTGTTATGTTTACGTATGTGTTTAGGAACCTACAGCAAAATTATGGGAATTTAAGGAATTAAATAATAGACAGGCAAACAAAATTCTCAGGGTAAATGTGGTTTTGTATTCCTAGCTGGAGCGAATATTTCAGGAAATTTGCGAGACACGTAAAACGCTTATGCACTTGACAAATAACAAATATCGAATGTGTTAAAATTGCATATATATATATATGAGTATGGACTTTTTTATTACTCCTGATTATTCGAAATTAATCATACCTACACACAGTATATATATATATATATATATATATATATATATATATATATATATATATATATATCTGTGTGTGTGTGTTTTCGTTGGTTGGTTGTGTATATGTTTGTGTGTAATGATGTATATATATATATATATATATATATATATATATATATATATATATGTGTGTGTGTGTGTGTGTGTGTGTGTTAATATTAATAAAACTAATTTATATTGTTTTATTAGAAACCTATTCTGAAATGAATAAAACTTTAACCATCGGTCTTATACTTATTTTCACCAGTATATATATATATATATATATATATATATATATATATATATATATATATATATATATATATATATATATATATATATAATATGGTTAAAACAACGGAAATGCTGCAAATTAAAAGAAAATAAATTGGGTGTTTTTTTTTGCGAAAATATTTATTTATGTTTTTATATATTTGATATTTCAGACCACCTCGGTCCTTCCTCAGAAATTAATTGAATAACTGTATTTGGGAGTTTGTTTTTACAAGTAGCGTCCGTCGTGGAACGCGGACGTCACGTGATGTGGAATGCAACTGTGTTTGAATTTTTTAACGTAAATCTAACGATAATATTTTAGATGTTGTTTAAAAAGGTATTTTAACTATATCTAAAGAATTTTTTTAACTATTGAAATATTTATACAGATTTAAAATACCCAAGACTTTGTTTAACCCTAGTTTATATGTGTCTAATTTTAAAATCCAGTATTTCTCTTTTTTTATTCGTGTCTATGTTGTAGTAAAACCTGAGTCTATCAATATACATTTACAGTTGTCTAATGGGTGTCCTGATTGATTAAAGTGTTCAGCTATGGGGGAATGAGGATTGTTTTGACGTATGTCTAGTTTGTGGTTGTTGAAACGAAATCTAAAATTAGTTCCAGATTCGCCAATATATCGACTATTAGGACATATTGTGCAGAATAGGTAGTAAGTTATATTATGGCTATCACAGGTGAGGCGAGGTGGATGTATTTTGATTTTGGAGTTGGGTACAGAAAATACACTATCGGTTATTAGGTGTTTGCAAACTAGACAACGAGTTTTATTACATTTATAATTTCCTGTTTGGTTTGTATTATTTAGATATTCGGTAGAGGTGAGGATAGCTGATAAGTTAGGTGTATGTTTTTTGCGTTGATGGGTGGTTTATCGAAAATGTCTTTGATTTTTTTGTTTAATTGGGGGTTCTTGTAATCATTTTTTAAGTTGTGAATAAGTGTGTGGGAATATTGATTATGGTTAAAAATCATGGGAATCCGATTGTTGTTTTTACTTTTCTTGTATGTGAGAAGTGTGTTACGATTTATATGGATAGTTTTATTTAGTACTTCTTTTATTATATTTATTGGGTATTTACATTTTAGGAATTGTTCTGTTAAGTTATTAATGTTGTGCAGAAAATCTAGATGGTCTGAGCTTATGTGTTTGATTCTTAGAAATGAGCTGTATACGATAGATTTTTTTTAATTTAAGAGGATGACAGCTTTTGAAGTGTAGGAATTTATGCTGGTTTGTGGGTTTGTTGTATAGACTGGTAGAAAGTGTATGTTTGTTTAATTTTATCATAACGTCTAAGAAAGGGACGGATGTGTATGAATGTTCCATGGTAAATTTAATTGTATCGTGGAAGTTGTTGCAGAAAGTGGAAAATTTAAAAAAATTTTCTGATCGATGAGTCCATAATAAGAAAATGTCATCAATATATCTAAAATAATGTAATGGTTTAAATTCTGAATTGTCTAGTATTTTCCTTTCTAGAATGTGCATAAGGATATTAGCATAGCTAGGTGCCATTTTCGTGCCCATTGCTGTGCCACTAATCTGTATATAGTGTTTGTTGTTGAATTTAAAATTATTATGTGTTAGAATGAAATTTATTAATTGACATATATCTGTAATTTGGTTGTTGGGTAATTTTTTTACTAAGGAACTCATGGCAAGCTGAAACTCCTTCAGTATGTGGAATGTTCGTGTAAAGAGAGGAAACATCCATCGTTACTAGGATTGTATCCGGGTGGACCGAGTTAATGTTTTGTAATTTGTTGAGAAAATATATACTGGTGAAAATAAATATAAGACCGATGGTTATATATATATATATGGAGAATTTATTTCTCTTTCTAATGATGTAAAAATTGTATATGTTTTTCATCTTGAACATATTTTAATTCTAGATTAATTGGAAGTATTCAAATTTGCCGGCAAAATAAGTTTAAGTCCGCGCATGGGTATTACGTAAATTATTTGCTAAATGGCTAGTCACATGGCTGGACATTAATGCATTCAATAGTGTAAAAACTGAGAATTGTTATACAGTTAATTCGGTATGGAAAAGCGTCGTAGATCAAAAATAGTGTTACTTCATCAACAAAAACGTTTCCTTTATGAGCATAAGCAAGCAAATAACGTGCATCAAAACGGCTTATGTTCAGGCTTGGAAGCTTTACCAGGATACTGGATAATATAATACTACTGAGGGCTGTGGACATTTGCAGCCAATTATCTTGTAAAACGCGTCCAGCACATCAGTAGATATTCTCAAAAAATATATGTAGTAATGGTCGTACTCAGACACGAGTTGGCAATCACCATAAATGTGATGAGACAAAGTGGAATATTTTATCAAAGACGCGTTTCGCCAATTTTTTGTTCAGTCTGCTAAAAATATGTCAACTTTATCTCATCATCTTCACTTTTGTTTCAGATATTATGCATCTTACACACATGCGCATATATATATATATATATATATATATATATATATATATATATATATATATATATGAAGAAATATAGTCTTAAAGTGTGATATTTTTATGGGATAAATGCTCAATATCAGAGATAGAGCGTGTGTAAATATAAAAGTGAACATAGAAGTCAACATTTAGCGGCGACAGTCTGTTTCATGCTAGATGCAATCGTCAGGCCACGAGTGCTGTTATTTATGCTGTTATATATATATATATATATATATATATATATATATATATATATATATATATATATGTATGTATGTATGTATGTATGTATGTATGTATGTATGTATTGAGAGATAGAGGGGAGAGTGAAAGAAAGCAAGAGGACGTCAGATATATAGAAAGATCACTGACTATAGAATTATCTCCATATGAAGAAGGTGAGGAAGATATAAAGAGAAATAATGTATTGAAACTGATTTATGTTCATTCAGATCTTTCAGATTTAGCGGGAGTGGCGCGCGCGCGCGCACACACACACACACACACACACATACTCAATACTTTTTATTTCGTATGTGTATGTGTGCCTATATATTCTTAAGGAAATTAAATGCTATACAAAAACATCTGAAATGATTAAATAATAAAGGACAATAAAGTAAATAAAATAATGAAACAAAATGAGAATCAAGAAAATGTTACAGATGAAGGCAAAATGAAATGCACATGAAAAAGAAATCATACCGAATAGTTAATCTAAAGATTCAAAGACCAGCTCAAAAGCAACGAAAGCCATTTTGCTGTGCGACTTTTCCTTGTTTGCAACCAAAACTGCCTGCATGTTTTTTCCTGTTTGACAGTTAATCTCTTTATCCTGCTGGATTCTGAAAGGAATCAAGGGAGATAACCTAAATAAATAAACGTTTTCATAATATAAATGTTTTCTATTACTGGAGATTAAAAAATATTGCCGGTGATAAAGAGAAATTTACCATTTATTTTTTAGGACCTTATAGAATATTTGCACATCTGATTGTTAACATAAAATAGTAAAATGGATGGAAACAAAGTATATATATATATATATATATATATATATATATATATATATATATATATATATATATATATATATATATATATATATATATATATATATATATATATAATGAAATACATATATAAAAAAATTCCGAATTAACACTGATAAATATGTCGTTGATTAATGTTTTCGATTATTTTCCAAAATACACTCATATAATTCAGAAAACAATAATTTGGCTATTTGTTTATTTAACGACATATCAACAATGGGACATTTAATGCCAACATTGATTTTATGGGAAGATTTGGAGTAATGAAATATGATATATGTTATTCTGCTTTCACAATTGAATACATGGTAGATGATGCACAGCTGTTTTGAATATTAATTATGTCCGCATAAATATGTATATAAAATGTGCGGAGATGATTAATATAAGTTGTGATGTGAGTTTTATGTTGTAATTTTTTTGAAGTTATGTTCTGAAACACAGTTTAGTTTCTTTACAAAACTTTAGGATATTATATGGAATAATATCATCTTTCATGTTGGCTTTTGATCTTGTTTGCCAACATATCAACACTTCTATGGGTCATCGAATATCGAAATCTATATATTTTGAACACTATTGTATGGCTTCAACGAAATTATTTATTTGAATGTAATTGTATACCTTAAACTATAGATAAAATGTATCGTCGATCATTTTGCTATAAAATGTATTGTTGGTCATTTTGCTATAAACTGTAATTTGGACATTTTCCTATAAAATCTATTGTTGGTCATTTTGCTATAAAATGTATTATTGGTCATTTTGCTATAAACTGTATTGTTGGTTATTTTGCTATAAACTGTATTGTTAGACATTTTACTATAAAATGCATTGTTGGTCATTTTGCTATAAAATGTATTTTGGGTCATTTTGCTATGAAATGTATTATTGGTCATTTTCCTATAAACTGTATTGTTGAACATTTTACTATAAAATGCATTGTTGGTCATTTTGCTATAAAATGTATTTTGGGTCATTTTCTATAAACTGTATTGTTGGTCACTTTGCTATAAAATGTATTTTGGTCATTTTGTTATAAAATCTATTGTTCGGACATACTTGACCTTCATGTTAACGCTGTCCCTGCTGATGACACAACTATTTATTCATATCTTAATAGAAAGTCTGACCAGTTCGATAAGTTCAAACTGGTTACAGATCTCAAAATCAGGTGACAAACAGATACTACACTCTGAGCTCAACTTGAAATTCAGGGAGCGTGCAAAACATATATTAGTGTTGTGAAAAAAGCAATAGACTATATGTAATCCCTACATAATTCTTACAGTCATATCACATTGAAACACCGGTTCTCGTTCGATTAATGAAGTTAAGCCACGTCAAGTCTGGTCAGCAACTAGATGAGAGAAATCGGGGGACCAATTTCGCAGTCGGGTCTATTACATTAACTAACGCACAAATACACTTTGATAATCATGAATCGTAAAGAGACTTGATCACCAAAAAGTGTTACATGGGTCTGCGCGGTAGGATTAAAGTCCATTCTTCCTGATCAATCAAAGAAGAGAAAGTAGAAGAATATCTACATCAATTAATAAAAATTTGGAAACCTTTGCTGGTGAGAATTTGTCCCAGACTTTTAATTTGGGGCTTTAACAATTGAATATGCGTAGGTTCTCTTCCCTATACATTTCCTTGTTTACTAAAGCATTTCTGTTTTGTTTAATGTTCTCTTTCTACTTATTTGTCATTCCAAATATGGTTATTCTATTTGAACGTTTTATATCATTTAAATAAAATCTCGGGCCGAACACAACTTAAGTTTTGTAAATAAATCTAATTGCTAGGTTTTTGCATGAAAAAAAAAAACCCCAGCTTCCCGTAGCGTAATATTTATCAAGCAAGTCTTGTTTAACCTTTGAAATGTAATATATTCAATCCTTATGAGACCCGAATCTGATAAGCTGAGAAAATACGCTGCTGGAAAATGAAATTGAAACGCCCTGAATATGTGTGTTTCACTTCACTCAAAAATAACGTAGGGGCAGAATAGCCGGATTATTTTCTTACAAAGCAGTCATTCGAAGAAAAAGCTTTCAGGTGGCTAGTTTGTTTGATATTTTGTGTAGCTTATATATATATATATATATATATATATATATATATATATATATATATATATATATATATATATATATATATATATGTGTGTGTGCGTGTGTGTGTGTGTGTGAGAGAGAGAGAGAGAGAGTTTCATTAAAAGAAGTCTGAAAAGGTAGTATGTTTATTTTTTTCTTTAATTTTACTTGTGTTTCTATAACTTTATTCTTTTCTGGGCATAAATTATGTTGTAAATGTTCAAATAGTTTGTATGCCTGAGTGCTTTTGTCTATAATTTTAGCCATTATCAAGGATGATTTTATTTTTACTTTTAACTGAATCTATGGATTGTTTTATCTATGTATCTAGAGTTATTATGTTTTATTTTCCAATCAAGGTCAGCACATTGTAGCCGTGTTCATAGTTGATATTATTGAGTGTTGGTCTTTTATTTTATTTTTTTATTAATAATGCTTCCATTATTTATAGTATCCTTTTACGTGAAAGATGTTGATTTGAGCCAGCATTATGTGTCTGTTAGCCCAGATTTTTCTCGACGTATGTTTCTCGATTTGTGGTCCGACACTGCGCTGTCTACAGTGCGGTAATACATTCCATCAAGTATTCCTGGTGTACACATGACACTGTAGATCAAATTCTGTCAAATATCACCACAGTTTCAGAAACTGTGTATCATATCCGTCTTACACTCACCAAGAAGTCTCATTCAAACTTCGATAATTCACGTCATTCTTGCCATAAGGCAACTTGCCAGTGTTCACACTAACACATCGAGTCTCATAAGGCATTTCTATGATGTCAAGGTATCCTAAGTCACTAGCAACTTGGGATCCAGGTGCATTCGTTTGGTAATATTAGCCTTCTCAATAGATTCATTACTTCCTCAAGTTTACCGTCTCAATTATTTCATTTCGAAATATTCCAATCTCCCGACAATCTTTCTTTAAGACTATTTCAATAGTGTAAAGAATAACAGATAACTTCATTTTTTTTTATTATTCTATTCGCTTTTCTCGCCATTTGTTCCACTTTTATCTATCTTTTAATTTTACGTTTTTTCTCCTAAAAAATTTCTATCGTCTCGTTTACAAATATATTGCACTTAGTTTATGATCACTTCTGCCCATGCGTCCTGGGTATGACGATAAACTACATCCGTGTCCTGGGCATAACGATAAACTACATCCGTGTCCTGGGCATGACGATAAACTACATCCGTGTCCTGGGTAAGACGATAAATTACTTCCAACAGCAAGGCCTCTGATCAGGAGGCTTTTAGGAGGATGGGACCACCTCTTAATTGCTGGTGTTCCCAGATCCACCATAACCCGAGTTGGTGGCACCTGTTGGGGTCCCATCTATGGGCAAATAGTTAACTCGAAACTGGTGTCAAAACACTATGAAAGTGTAAAAATAGGTTTTAATACCAGAAATATTTTGTAAAAAATGTTTATCAGCAATAATGTTTTGAAGAAAAAAAAATTCTCACCAGCAATACATTTTTGAAAAAAAAAATTACCAAAAATACGTTTTTCAAAAAAAAAAAAATATTACCAGCAATACAATTTTGAAGGAAAAAATTATTATCAGAAGTAGATTTTTGACAAAACAAAATATTACCAGCAATAAAATTTTGTCGGCATTAAATAACCCATTGAGGTGGATATGCCGTAAAACCAAACAAAAGAAACTTCTGCTCATCTGTTCAAAACTGTACATTATATATTTCATGTGTGACATATTCTGCTGTATGCATATATCATTGTTTGTTCTGTAACATTGTTTTACTTGATCCAATTTCAGTTGTTTGCACAATTCCCTGCCAATCACATTCTTAATCTTTCATATCTACTTTTGTATTCCTCCTGGTCTAATTTACTCAATCAGTTTATTAGATGTACAGTTTTGTCTCTATGCGCACATAGGCAGTGTTTATTTCCATTATTATTATTGTTTTTATTTCCTTTGATTTCTGGCGTGTACACATTTCTTTGAAATGGCATCATGACACTTTTACATAGATAAAGTCTTTCGTAAAGTGTGGGCTGTACTTCTGAGAACAATGTTTTGTATTTCTTTGAGGTATGGGCTTCCAGAAATCCCTTCAATTAGTCTACTGGAATCTTTTCCAGCCAATCCTAGGGCTCAACAGGGATTGTTGATGTTCCCATGTGCCACATTTTTGAGATTTCTATTTCAAGGTCCTTGTATTTTGACAGCTTTTCGAATATCTTCAAAGATACATTGCAGTCTGCAGGGACTGCCATATCAATAAGGAGGCACTGTTTAGTTTGTGGTCTTTAATAACAATGTCTGAGCAGTTGGCTTTGATTGTTCTGTCAGTGTGTATTGTGTAGTCCCATAGAATTGTAACAGGTCCTATCTCCGTAACCGTGTCTGGGTGGTGTTCATACCAGTTTCTTTCAGTTTCCTTCCCGTAGAAGTTGCAAATTTTCACATTCCATATATTGGCCCACTCTGTCATGCCGGGTTTTATAGTCAGTGGGTGCCAATATCGTGCAAACTGATAAAAGATGATCAATGGTTTCTGGATATTTATTTATCACAGAATCTGCATTTTGGGCTAACACAATATTTTAGTATATGTGCTTGATAATGCCTAGTTAACAAGCATTGGTCCTGTGCAGCAAGTATAAAACCTTCAGTTTCAGCTTTTACCCCTGCACTACGTAGCCACTGATGGGTACGGGTTTTGTCTACGTCAGCTTGTTTGATACGGACAGAGTATTGGCCATGAAGCGGTTTATCTTGCCATTGTTTCTGTATCTGGTCGGTTGCATTTGTCTTTGCTTTCTTTTTAAAGCTTCAACCGGTGTATTGTGCTTTATTTATATTTCTGCGCCCATTTCAAACTCCATTTTGAATTTATTGGCTTTCTTTATTACGGAGTAAAGATTCTTACTACTTTCATGTTCTTTGACACATACCATCATCCAGTCTTCTGTAGTTTTCAAGTATATTTGGAGGCCAATTGTAGTTTTGTAAGACAGTTCTAGTTGAACTAATCCCCTGCCTCCTTTGGATCTGGGCAAATACAGACGATCATTATCAGCTTTGGGTTGAGGCATGCGGTAGCAAGTAAGAAGCTTTCTCGTTTTGGCGTCCATTCGCTTAATTTTAGCTATGGTCCAGTTAAAGACATTAAAGCTGTATTGCACCACAGGGACAGCCAAGGTGTTTATGGCTGATATTCTGTTTTTTGAGTTTAGCTCGGTATTTGGTGCCAGACGTACACGGCTGTAGTACTCCTTTCTATTTTATATTCATTACTTTCTCAGTATGAACTAGAGACCTGAGTTCCTGAAATGGCACTATGAAATTTTCATTGAACATTTTTAAACCAATGTGTACACACATTTCACATTGATAAAGCTCTTCGTAATGTGTGCGCCGTACTTGTGAGATCATTCTTTTGTATTTCTTTAAGTCTTAAACTACCAAGTATCATGAGACTATTAGTACCATTTTCCAATCAAACCGAGGGCTCTAACCATAAATAGAATTATTGATTACTACTTCAATATCCTTGTATTTTGATAGTTTTGAAGAACTGACATGTAAATAAGAAGGAACATTGTTTTTTGTCTTTGATCACCTGAACGATTACCTTTGATTGTTCTCTCTGTGCTTATTTAATAGCCCCCATAAAGTTATTACAGGCCCTATGCCTGTAAATTAGTCTGTGTTGTGTTCGTATCAATTTCTTGCAATTTCATAATTATTATTATTTTTATTTCCTTTGATTTCTGGAGTTTACACATTTCTTTCCGGGTCCCGCCCAGGGACCTAAGGTGAGAAATGGCATCATGACACTTTCCATTGACAAAAACTACATAGATAAAGCCCTTCGTAAAGTGTGGGCTGTACTTGTCAGAACACATTTTGTATCTCTTTGAGGCATGGACTTCCAGGAATCCCTTCAATTAGTCTACTGGAATCTTTTCCAACCAATCCTAGGGCTCCAACTACAAAAGGTATTGTAGATGTTCCCATGTGCCAGATATTTGAGATTTCTATTTCAAGGTCCTTATATTTTGACAGCTTTTTGAATATCTTCAAAGATACATTACAGTCTGCTGGGACTGCCATATCAATAAGGAGGCACGTTTTTGTTTGTTGTCTTTAATAACAATGTCTGGGCGGTTGGTTTTGATTGTTCTGTCAGTGTGTATTGTGTAGTCCCATATTCTGTTGGTATCCTACATTCCCTGGAAATTTTGTTCGTCAGTCATTGTGTCAGCAAAACCTTTCGCAACACAGAATATACTAGGAGAAAAAGATGGCTGTTCTCTGGTGGTCTATTATCTTTGTCTCATTCCTAAGCGGTTATCAGTTTTCCTACATGTGATGTTACAAGCAAACCCATTACCAAACAAATTAGTTTTGCATTCATATTCCATAGCTGATTGTCCAAAGTTGTCAGAGAAGAAATATAAGAGACGGCATGATTGGATTGGTAAGAGAATCCACTGACAAATATCCTGTAACTTTGTCTTCAGCTTAAAAGGGAATTGGTATGAAGCAACTGTAAAATGCAACAGTCGCAAAATAGTTTGGGATTTCTCATTCCGTAGAGATCATTTCATTAAAGCATAAACATCCAACCTTATTGTTATGGACAACGAGTGGACCAAGTGCCAATTTATTGCTGTTTTGCAGATACAAGAATAGGCTCCAAATAGAATGAAAATTATTATTATTATTATTATTATTATTATTATTATTATTATTATTATTATTATTATTATTATTATTATTATTTCCTTTGATTTCTGGTATGTACACATTTCTTTCCGGGTCCCACCCAGAGATCTAAGGTTAGAAACGGCATCATGACATATTCCACTGACCAATTAAAAAAAATATCATATTTTACATAGATAAAGCCCTTCGTAAGAATAGGCTCCAAATAGAATGAAAATATTATTATTATTATTATTATTATTATTATTATTATTATTATTATTATTATTATTATTATTATTATTATTATTACTGCTACTAGAAGTAGCAGTGTTTGTGGCAATAGTATTCATGCATTTGTAAGTTCTATCCTGATACTTGATTTTTATTGTTGGTGACAGAGCCAAAGTATATATCCACAGATCTTCACCAACTGTCTTGGGTCTCTTGCCGACTCCAGCATTGGTTAGATTTGACCACTTTCAACTCTTCTTAAGATTCCAACTTTCAGTATTTTGCTTCTGCTGTCTCAAAGATCGCTTTCAGTGTGCCAGGTTTTATGAGCCTGATGCTAATCCCATGTTCAATATTTTCCTTTGGTCTATTATTTTCTTTTCTTGCTTGCTTTTATATTCATTTTTCATTCACTGCAAGTGACATAGAGACCTTGCAGATCCTGGGAGATCTGTATGATAATTATTATTCAAGACAGAAGAAAGAATATTAACTGCATTGTAGGAGTCGAGGAGATTAGTGTTGAAACAAATGAAATGCGACAAAAGGCAAAAGAGATGGTAAATGTAGCCTCATCATTAATTAGATTGATTTTTTCTTGTTTTCGTATTGTTCTTTTATATGTCAAGTATTGAAATTGAATTGACTTATTTCCTCGAGTCAGCGGCAAGCCATTAATGCATATGACTTGCAGATATGAAATAAAATATTTAGCCGATAGCCTAGCCTCCTATATTCAAATAGACGCTAGTATTCCTTCACAAATAAAATACGCCGAACACAAAATTCGATGGAAATTCTGATAATACTTCATTCATTTGACTAGTAAATATCACAGCATTCATTGAGAACACACTAGAATAAAAGTCAGACTTTAAATTTCCAAAATAAATAAGCAATATTCATAATTATTTGTAATATAAAGAACAAATAGAAAATACTGGATGATAGATTGATTTGTTTGTTTCATGGCATATCAAAATACTTATGGATCATTTAATTCCAAATTTTAATTTTCTCAGGAGATTTGAAGTAATAAAAATATAGTATATGTTATTCTGCCTTCACAATTGAATACATGGTAGATGATACTAAATTTGTATGCCTATTCATTTTTGTGTGGACATAATTTCTAGAGTCGGTGATATGTTTTTTATGTTGTAATTTTTTAAAGTTATATTTTACAGTACAGTTTGATTTAAGTAATTGTCAGATATTCTATGGACTAGTTTCACAAACGTTCTTTCATGTTGGTTGTTTTTGTTCGGCGATAAATCAACCTCTATGTTTTATTTTATGCAGAAATCTAAATATCTTGTACGTAATTTTATGCTTTTAACTAGAGATATTTTGTACATATTTTTATACTTTCTCAGTAAATGTATGATTTTTTAAAAATATTTCGTACATCATGAAATGTATTGTTTGGTAATTTTACAATAAAAATGTATTTTTTATATTTTTAATGTTGCATTGATTGTCGTTTTACTATAAAAATATATTGTTGGTCAATTTATTATAAACATGTACTGTTTGGGGGTTCACTATTTGCCCATAGATGGGACCCTAGCAGGTGCTACCACCTTGGGTCAGGGTAGACGTGGGAACAGCAGCATTTAAAAGGTGGTTCCATTCTCTTCAGAGCCTACAATCTCCCTAACAGAGGCCTTTCTGCGGGATGTAGTTTATCGTCAGACCCAGGACGAAGAAATACTAAAGATTTGGTGAGAATCTTTTCATAAACATGCAGGCATTTCGCCTTGCTAAAAGAAGTAGAAAATGCTATTTAATAAATCCGCCTTGAGCCTAAAAGACGGTTTCGATGCAACACTTCTGTATTAGATTGGAAAGTTCGAATTTATTGTTCTTGATACGTTGGAAAGTGAGATGAAAATGGCAGAGATTCAGATTAACAGTACTTCATATTTTTTTAATTTGTGGTTCCCAAAAACTTGTTCACAAATATCTGAAACCTCCGATTTTATTGAGAGCTTTTGATTGAAAAATATTTTTAACATTTACATTTGTTATAAGTAATTATAACATCACTGTTTACACAATTAAGACAAGCAGGAAAAAATCAATGGTGTACAGGGGGCGATCATCATTTGAAATCCTTACTTTTAGAAGGCCTCGAACACCGACTTCTGAATAGCGTTGAGAAATAATTATCTCCTCGTCTGAGTCATAAATAATTTCCGTCTTGGTGAACCAATTGTATTGAGGATTGTATCATACTTATTTCTAATCATTCGTGGCAGTTGAGAATAAATTTGAAGTACATTAACATACCTTAATCTTTGCAGGAAAAGGGTAGCGTACACAGCGGATTAAAGGAAAATTTATCCTCTAGGAAAACGTATGATCCCCATACGACAAGTACAACTCGGGTAAAATATAATTGGTTAGTCTGTCCTACAGATAATTAATTTAAAATTTCTTAATAATAGACTTTCCTTATTCAACTTGTACAAATACATAATTGCTCGCCTGGGGTATTATAATTCCGATTTTAAATTCTATGACAATATAAACAAGTCAGATACAATGCGCTTTGAGAGCATCTTAGCCACGCTTGTGCGTCGACGTTCAGGCAAAGTTAAATCGTGCCTTATTCAGGATATGGAAAATAAACAAGAGAACCAATAAGAATGTAATAGGCAATAAATATCTATTAATATAATACTTATTTGTTAAAATTAAGAAAAAATAACTAATCACCCAACACATAACCATCAAGCCACATTTGAAATAAGAAATTAAAGTAAAATATTTGAATTGCCTTTCCGTAGTCTAATTAACAAGGAATCCAGATTTTTTTACTTGTGATAATTATCTTCTGTCCGTACGAATTGCCTCAATAACTGATTACAAATAATATCCTAGTTTTTTAGCCGAGTCTAGTATGTTAGTCATGGATTGTTTATATACACTCCAGCATTCCAGTTTATTGATCTTTAACTGGAATTCTATATTGAATACTTCTAAATCGGTAATTCTGTTTGATACCTATTCTTGTATTTAATATTTAAGGAAACGCTGTTTAATTCATATAGTCATTTATTTAAAAAAAAGAAAAAAGTAATAATAATAATAATAATAATGATAACAATAATAATAATAATAATAATAAATAATAATAATAATAATGATAATAATGATAATAATAAATAATGATAATAATGATAATAATAATAATAATGATAACAATAATAATAATAATAATAAATAATAATAATAATAACAATAATAATAATAATAATAATAATAATAATAATAATAATACAGGCAAACACAGCAATCAAATCTAATCGCCCAGACATCGTGATCAAAGACCACAAAAATAGAATTTGCTTTCTTATTGAGATGGCTGTCTCTGCTGACTGTAACTTGGAAAATCTTCAAGAATCTATCAAAATACAAGGATCTTGAATTGGAAATATCAAAAATGGGGCACATGAAGACATCACTGATTCCAGTTGTAGTTGGAAATGGTCCCGATAGAACCATTGAAGAAATACAAAAAAATGTACTCGCAAGTACAGCTCACCCCTCAAAACGTGTGCGCACTTCGGTTCAAAAATGTTCAGTGAAAATGTCATGATGCCATTTCTGACCTTAAGTCTCTGGTTGGGAGCCGGAAGGAAATGTGCATACAACAGAAATCAAAGGAAATAATAATAATAATAATAATAATAATAATAATAATAATAATAATAATAAGGAGGAGAATAATAATAATAATTTCCTTCAGTTACAGCAGGCATAACTCTTTGATTTTAATTGATTGCCTGTGTTAACGTGTATATATGTAGTCTTCGTAAATTCAGATTGACTACAGTAAATATCCTGTTTAGTACCATATATTTCGTTGTCATTTACCTGATCTGAACCGGTTGGGAATGTGCCCTAGGGACTGATAGACTGTTCATCTCTGTTTATATGCAGGTGTCATAAGTGGAGTTGAATGGCCGGGTATCAAATGGGTTGTCTTTGTAAGTTTGAAGAAAGAGGCAGCCAAGGAGACTTGGGTGACACAACGGAGGCGGTTTAAGCAGAACGGACTATTCGAACCGGTCACTATTTTGCGCTCATTTGAAGCATGTGTCTGGTAAACACTTATCAGACTGGCTTCGTATATCTGTGTCACATTTTCGATGTTCTGCTCTCACACTCTAGAATAATAATAATAATAATAATAATAATAATAATAATAATAATAATAATAATAATAATAAGAGTGGGCTAATATCTGCACTGGAAATTCTGCAACTTTTACGGAAAAGAAACCGCAAGAAATTGGTATGAACCCTACCCAGACCCGCTTACGGAGATAGGATCTGTAACAATTTTATGGAACTTTACAATATACACACACAGAGCAATCAAAGCTGACATCGTGCGTAGAGATCACAAAGACAGAATATGCCTCATTATTGACATGGCAGTCCCTGAAGACTGTAATGTATCTTTGAAGATCTTCAAAAAAACTATCAAAATAGAAGGACCTTGAAATCGAAATCTAAAAAATCTGGCACATCAACAATTCCAGTTGTAGTTGGAGCCCTCAGATTGATTGCAAAAGATTCCAATAGACTCATTGACGGGATTCCTGGAAGCCTATGCCTTAAAGAAATAAAAGACAAATATTACGAAGGGCTTTATCTATGTAAAATATGTGTTTTTTCTAAACTTCTTAATGGAAACTGTCATATTATTTCTGATCTTAGGTCTCTTGTAGGGACCCCGAAAGAAATGAATATACACCAGAAATCAAAGGAAATATAATAATAATAATAATAATAATAATAATAATAATAATAATAATAATAATAATAACACGGTTACATTTATAATCTTCCATATTTCATTAATTTGGCATTGTTGGGGGAGATTTACACTAATAACGCTTGATTTTATTAAGAGTAAAAAAATGAGCTCCCTGGGTATTCCGGACTGTAGTACACATTTCACAGCGCATAAGCTACCTAACGAGCTGTGTAAATCGTTTGCAGAATATGGTTTAGGAGTGATAGCAAAAAGACAAACTTTACTTATAGCTACAATAGCGGGACATTATGGAGAAAGATGGTTGTCAACATCCTGAAGTACAAGTTGCAATATCACCAAATGTTGAAAGGTACTACACATGAAAATAAGTTTGGGCTTATTAAAAATCAAATAAATTGAGTTATTAATTAAATTATATGTTCTTGCCACTGGAGATTTTTAAGAAAAGTATATTTTTTAATCGAGTTCACAAGACAGTAAAGCCACTAAGACACAAGGGGTTACTGGGTGGGGAAGAAGTAGAAGAAAGAAAAACATTACTAAGGAGCGAGAACAAAAGAAGAGTAATGAAGATGACAGTAGATAGCGATTGATAGAGCATTTAAATTTTTGAAGTTTAAATTTAACTGGAAAGAATGGTGCCTGAAGCGAGAAATGCTAGAAAAGAAGCTGTCAGTATAGAACTTGCGGTCACACATTTGCCAAAAGTGTAAATTAATGAAACATTGCTGCCAGTCTAGTACTTTCTGCGCTTAATTTCAAAAAGTCTAAATACCACAATGAAGAACTCATCCGAAGAATTAGCATGAAAATATTTATAGAAAAGGCAGAGGGAAGCATCTTTACGGCGGTGAGAATGTAACTGAAGCTGAGGACCAAGAATATGGCTGATTCTTCTTTGGAATTTATCAAGAAGCTAATAGATAAAGATCAGGAGTACCAGACCATATATGACAGCCACATTCTAAGTATAGATGAGTGGTTCACTTATATATATGTAAGATAGATTCTGGAGAGAAAAATTGTATACTTTCGTTCTGGTTGTAATATGAAAATACTGACTGCCGTATTTTAGTTGTCGGCGTATTTATAAAGATAGAACAGGGTTATGAATAATTTTATTGTGTTAGACATGTTAGCTGGCATGACTTAATGCTGAGGTTATTGTCTTGTATGATGTAATTACATACATAGAATTAATTTCTAAACTAAAATAATAGCATTGTCGAACTATTTCTGTCTTATTGTAAGTGTATTTTCTCGTAAAATCATTATTTATTTAATAAGCCACTTTCACGCTTGAATGACATTTTGGATTGGGAACAATCTAATCTTATTTCTAATCAATGTCCAGAATGAAAAGCAGACATGGTAACGAGACACGCTTAAATGAATTTTAATTAAAAAAGCAAACACTTCTGTTTAAGAATTATGCTCTTGAAGTAAACATGAAAATAAAAACGATTTTGGTTGTTTTTGTATATCAATATCTTATTTAATGCCAAAATCTAAATATTCTGAACGCAATTTCATACCTTCAAGTAATAAAGAGTATTTTTGTTCCTTCAGTATCTGTCTGTGCCATGGGTACTCAAGGACACATGGCACAGTGGATAATGGCGTTATTTAGATCCAGTGACAGGACCCAAAGAGTGTGTGTTCAAAACCTGGTTAAGGCGGGGGAGAACTTGGAGATGGGAATTAACAGAAGATAACTGATAACTGACATCCATTAGACAAGGCACGTGGAACTAGAACAGTCTACCCCAGTGAGAGAAATAAAGGTTTTAGTTCGACATTCCAACCACGTGAAGATGTCCAGAGCGTACAACGACCGAAACGTTGTAATAAATATGGCGACAAAGATGAGGACAATATTCCGAATGTATATTTTTGTTCCTATTTGCGGTAAGTGAGAAAAGTGTTGCTTGATAGATTCCAGTCGACTATACTTTCAAAAGTATTTCACCTGTATTTTTTTACTTCCTTCTCACCCATATCCAGGCAAGTCATGCGACTTCGCAGTCAAGAAGCGCCTGCATATATCGAGGTATTCTGATAGAGTCTGAGAGGCGAGATAATCTCCATCGCCGGCTTGCGCAGTTTACAGTGCCTGGTATTCTGAAGCAGTCACTCGTCTGAGAACTGAGTAGACTTAACATTGCTTAACTTCTAGTAGAGCAAACATTTCAGCGTGATATGGCTGTAACAACGGTATTATCAATAGGTAGAAAGCTGCGCTATTGCCCCAAAATAAATTGGGAACGTTGAAAGTGTAAAAGGAAAGTTTTTTCTTGTAATTGTAATATTTTCTGTAAAATTAAGGATAATATTTTAATGGCATGCAAATAATGTAATGGAAAATACTTTATTCAGAACTGATTTTGCTATCTTCGCTATTTCATCAACTTTTGATTTCTAGTCTAGCTTAAGCATCTAACATCTGCGTGCAGAAGTTTGCAGCGGAAAGTTGTATTTGAAATGTGTATTCAATTTCTAGCTTTCAAAAGATGACGTTTTGCATTTTACTCAAGTCTAATATCTATGCATTATTTTTTGGTTAGTCCATTGTTTTTCTCTCTTAATTCCTGATCACTTTGATGCTTCCTTTTGATCTGATTGATAATGTTCACCTTACTCAGTGAATAACTGAAATTTATTTTTTAAACTATGAGGAACAAATTGCACACTTTACTTAATCATTAAATATCGGCAAAATTGAGTTTTTGCTTGTGCCGAATATGACTAAGCCAATGTGGGAAGTGAAATAACGGCGAAACTTACGACTCTTGCTTTCATAGTATGATGGCATCAAGTATTATGGTTTCCTGTAATTTTTTGTCCAGACAGAATTTGGTGTTATATATATATATATATATATATATATATATATATATATATATATATATATATATATATATATATATATATTCACCTGATCTTTTTTACTTGAAAGTTTTTTCGCCTATTGTCTTTGGGGTCAAACTAATTTTTTATTTTACTAATATAAAGGCCCCTTTCCGACCACCTAGTAAAAAAGTTTACTCTCCCTAAGGTATTCTATTGATAATTATAATTTTGGATATAAATGAGATTTAGGGAAAAACTCTGTGCAAAAAAAGTGACTCACTTATTTCCTGCAACTAGTAATCAATAGAAACATAACCGAACAGCTTTAAATAAATAATAATAGAGGTATAATTTATTTATAATAGGTAATATAGTTCGAAATATTTAATAATCTATGGGTCCTCCTTTATTTTGAAAAACCTTTTCAACCCTTTTTGGCATTGACTTGATTAGGATCTGGCAAATTTCATCTCCAAGCATTGAATTCCATTCGGATATGAAATTCACAATCAAATCCTCTTTGTTACTCAACTGCTTTCTCGAGAGCCTGTACTTTATAATGCTCTATAAGTTTTCTATGGGGTTGAGGTCAGGAGATTGGGGCGGCCATGTCATAACACTCACCTGCTTCTCATCAAAGTATTCCTTCATCAATTTTGATTTGTGACAGGGAGCATTTTCCTGCATAAAAATGAGCTTGGTGGGGTCGATTTGCACCCTTTAAGCAGAAGGGAGCAGTCAAGACTCTAAAATTCTCTTGTCCTGCTCGCTCCTGAGGGTCTTTCGAATAGGTTTTAAGAAACCAGTTCCATGAAAAGAAAAGCACCCCCAGAACATTATACTGAACGGATGCTTGACAGTACTTACTGCTAAATTCAAAGAGCTTTCAAAGCTTTTTCTTAGGATTTTAGATCACATATCCTTTGAATTTAGCTCAACATTCGTTTCATCGGAGAAGAGAACATTTCGAAAAAAAAATCAGGTGAGTCACTTTTATCGAACAGCACTATATATATACATATATATATATATATATATATATATATATATATATATATATATATATATATATATATATATATATATAAATAATTAGTAAATGTCGCATATTTTGTGCTGGTGCTAATAAAAAGTGCCCCATTTATAACAACATAGCTAAAATTTATATTAATAATAAATATACATTTCTTTCTCTGAGTTTCATCCACGAAGCAATCGTCAGGTATTGATACGATTGAATCGTACATGAAACACAAAGTTGTGCTTTCAGTGTGGAAAAATGCATATCTATTATTAACACACACACACACACACACACACACACACACACACATATATATATATATATTCTGAAATTTTGATAGATTTAATGACAAAATTGATGGACAGAACTTCATATTATTTAACAAAACGTTTGATATATATATATATATATATATATATATATATATATATATATAGAGAGAGAGAGAGAGAGAGAGAGAGAGAGAAAGAAATAAAGAGAGAAAGAGATAGATAGATAGATAGATTATCTAATTGTATATTTTGGAGACCTAGTTTAATTAAATTAACAGCTATTTTAATGTAAAATACTGAATATTACTTTCCTGCATTGATTATATATAACGTATATTATTCGTGAATCCTGTGCCTGCGCAAGTTTTTCGACTAATTTTAACAGATACCAAGGTGTTGTTCATAGGATCGGCTAGACGCCTACAAACGCCGGTTAATGCTTTTGACATTTTTTTCTTTACATAAGCCGCCATTAATCCTTGAATGCTGTTTGCGTATTAATAACGCTGTCGGAAATTCTGTAGCCGTGTTTGTTTTGAGCCTTTGTAATGTGCAATAAAACAGCGTGGCGCGGATAAGAAGTCGACAGGGAGAAATATATACACGATAAACTTTGTTTTCATAATCTGTCGTCGAAGAAAGGTCAGAAGTATTGGCCATTTACCGGTTTCGATGGTGTTACGCTTCGTTGCCACTCCCATAAATCCTGAGGTTAATTGCATTTCTTTTTTCAGGGAAATAAAAATGAGGTGTATTGCTCAAGTGTTGTACTTCCGTCAAAAACAGATTGCGGCATCGGGAGGAGGTCAGGTGTCTTGTGTAGAGTGAATTGGAATTAATCTATTCGCTTCTTCGATATTTTCAGACATAAATTTGAAGAATGGTTTTATTCAATGTTGTATATTTGAAACAGTAAGATTTCCTTTAAATATGGCGAAATTAACAAAATAATTATACCAAAAAAAGTTAAAACAAACGCAAGGAACGGTTAGAATGTGTTCCATCATCATGAAAAATCATACAGTTTTTTTTTCAAGTTCCTAAATGTACAAATGATATATATAACATCGCTTAGCAAACCAACTAGGAAGGAAGCTAACATGTTTTACGACCGGAAAAAAGGAGTCACTAAGTCTATTTCATTATTTACCAAACCAGGGGGAGCATTAAATTTTGCGGAAACATTTCTTATGATTTCTTATTTATGTAATGCACGTTAGAATTTCTCTAGACATCACAGTGACTCCACATGTGTCTTCATGGATTTTAACTTTAACGGAAAGTTTTAGTTTAACCTGATCAGCTTCAGTGTCAGAACCCCACCTCATCTAATGTTATCATCAGAAATAAAGACGAAACTTTACTTCCACAAATTACAATTAATATTTACTCCTATTCAGCTTGATGCGTCCAATTTCAACTCAAACAACTGCCGCTTTGATGTGTTAACCACGAAAGATTTGCAATTAGCTGAATCTCGGTTTTCTTGACGCAACCCGCTGAGAAGTCTTTTATGTTTATTGTGCAAATTGGGTGTTCTTAAATCTTTTTTTTTCTTTTCTTAATTTATTTTCTTATTCCAGAAATCTAGACGGCGCTACCGAGAAATACAATTTTTACAGCAGAGCCTATGGGCCGAATAAATTCTTAATATATCAAAGTGAAAAGCATCAATAGAAGAAAATATTAGGAATTCGAGATAATGTACAGATAGCAAACATCACGAATTGTTTGGAAATGTTTAAACTTCATGTCTGAAATCAACAAAAGAAGATATGTTAAAAGGACGCTTATTCTCTTGACATTGCTATCGCGGTATACGTTTTTGACTCTCTCTCTCTCTCTCTCTCTCTCTCTCTCTCTCTCTTTCTCTCTCATATTTATTTACAAGATTATAAGAAATATGCGAGCCAAGGACAAGGAGTTATTTATTATTTACCCTTTATAAAGATTTATTATTTACTATTTTATGAATAAAGAAAGTTGAAAAGTTATATTTTATTTTAAAATGTACTGGGTGCGATAGATAAATTGTAATCTAAATTACGCAAAAAATGAAAATAAAACTGACATCTCATTTTAATAGATACAAGGTGTCCGTAAAGTTCGTGCGCACTTTAAAAATGTATAACTTTATTTGTATTTGCGATAGAAATAATTTGTAAAAAGGATTAGAAAGAAGTAAATCTATATTCTTAAGGTTTTATGGAAATTTTATTTAAGTTTCCAGATGTCCTCCATCATTAGCAATAGAAAGGGTAATACGATTTTGCAGTTCACGGAAAACATTTGCCAACTGATTTACAGTCATGCCTGAAATCACAGTTGTTTTAGCTATACTTAAAACTTTATAACATTTTTTACAGATTATTTCTATTGCAAATACAAATAAAGTTTTAAATTTTTTAAGTGAACACGAACTTTATGGACACCCTGTATATTTACCAAAATTACACAAAAATATCTTGAAATACGAAAGAGTAGAATTATTCAATAAACTCAACATTGACTTCAACCACGGCCTTCAGACGACTTCAGAATCTCCTACAACGCTTATGGACTGTCGACGTGGTTAATTTGGCGAATGGTGAATCCTCGTCTACAGTTCATCTTTGGTTTTTCAAGGAGTTTTACAAGGAGTTTTACAAGGAGTTTCTCGCTTCACTGTGCCGCCCACATAATGACCAAGCGGGTTGCAGTTTGGAGAGTTAGGTGGCGAGATGTAAGGGGTGAGGTTGTCGCAGAAATTATCTGACAAACATGGCTGTGTGCTCCTGCTTGTTTGGTATGATACAGAATCCTATTGCCAGACATACGGTCTACCAGCAGGTCACGCGCCTGATCCAAGGCAGTTCTATCCCCACAAGACACCTCAATGTTGAGTCTGTGGCACTGTGGGAAGATGAATGTAGGTATAAGGTCGCCATCACGAGTGGTCACTCCAAACACCATGGTGTTCACTGGATATTTGTTTTTCATCACACTCGGTACATCTTTTGGGGACACAGCAAGCCAACGGTTTCTCTGCGTGACCACCATCTTATCTTGGCAAAATCTTTTCTCGTTTGAAAAAAATCAAAGTATATTCGGTTGGAGGAGATACATGAACTTGTTCAAAAGCTTCGTAGCCATTTCCTTTTGTCTTTCTTGGCTTTGGATAAAAATTAACCCTTTTCTCATCTTGCATGAGAAATACCGAATGTCTTCATCCACTACCTGCCTGATAGATAACATAAACCCTCCCTGCTTATGGGCATGATTGATTTGGAGGGATCGTTGTCAATCATGGCCTGGATTATCAGAACAACTAGAGTGCGTTTTCCGAGCTGTCGTATCTTCTTAATCACCATTAGACTCATCCAACTCTTTCCGAAAATCTTTCCGAATCCTCTGCGTACTCCTCAGATTGACAGCCAAACACTCTGAAATAATCGTATTGTAGCTTCCGTCGAGAATGCCAAGCAGAAATCATGCCATTTCCAAGTTGCTGGCGGATTTAATTGCGTCATGGGTCTCTTTTTCTCAAAAAGGGTGCCCAACTGACCCTACTGTGCTGTTGACAAAATATAAAATAAAATAACAGAGCGTATGCACGAAATGAAAAATATAAAATGGCAACAATTTACCCATCGCAGGTTTTCGAATAATTGTTTAATATCTTTGTTTTCAATTTTCAAGAATAAAGAAAATGCATAAATCCACTTTCATATATTTGGGTTTTATTAATCCTTTTAAAACAAAGACTTTGCCAAGAGAGACAACATTATATACAGTAATAGCGGTGTCAAGGGAATAACGGTCTTTTTGACGCACTGTTCCTTTGCTGGCAGGATGGGTAAACATTGCCGCATGTTTATTGGACAGAGTTAAATTTTTAAAATCAATCAATAATAATGCACTTTGAAGATAGAAGCCATTGTATAAATGTTGGTACCATTACTGAAGGCTTTAATGATCTTTTTCCTCTCACCATTGCTCACTTGCGAAGGCAAAGTGGGTTTGACGCAAAACGATTTTAACCTGTTCTGTTTCTAGCTGAATAACTCAGAATACGAATTTCTGATTTAATTCTTCAATAAAAAAACTAGCAGAGTAACCATGAGAAATGTTGGTTCACGCATGTATGACACGTTATTTCTGCCTAAAATCAAAGTATCTGCTTATTCAACCGATTAGCAAAGTGTCAGTCCACGGTCCTCTGTCTCAGCTCAGTGCAATATCTGTTCTTCACATCTCCGCTATGTTTCTGTTTGCAGACGGTTCACAGAAAATCTTTAAGGTATGCTTGGTCCTAGGGATTCCAAATATGCGGCAGCACCTCCCTCATTGCACTAAAAATGTAGGGTTTGTGGATACTGACATCAGCGTTCCAACGGTCATGTGGACTGGACAATAAATATTTCGCCTTTTTTCATATGGACACGTATGGGCAACCCTCATTAAAACTACCTTGTGCTACATCCTTCCTGCTTGGGAAGGTCAGTGAATACCGACCAGTGTAGTATCTGTGCGCACTTCTATACATAATATTTATAACTCAATTTTTCTATGCTATTCAAGCAGCAAAAGACTGATATCGGGGATATGTCACTTTTTCAGATCATGGTTAAAATAAATTTATATATTTGTTTGCTTTGGTTTAAATAAAACAGAAAATCAAACAGAAAACGTTAGGCTGTTCATTATTATAGATGAGCATTTCTCTCGTAATTAATTTAAATAATTAACACAATGAAGTTTCTAAAGTTGTTCGAAAGAATGCTTAATTTTAATTTTATTACTAAATTACCATTAATTTTATTAGTAAATTGCCTTTAATTTTATTATTAAATTGCCGTTAATTTTATTATTAAATTGCGTTTAATTTTATTACAAAATTGCCTTTAATTTTATTAATAAATTGCCTTTAATTTTATTACAAAATTGCGTTTAATTTTATTATTAAATTGCCTTTAATTTTATTACTAAATTCTCTTTAATTTTTTTAATGAATTGCCTTTAATTTTATTACTAAATTGCCTTTAATTTTATTACGAAATTCTTTTTAATTTTATTAATAAATTGCCTTTAATTTTATTAATAAATTGCCTGGGATTTTATTAGTAAATTGCCTTTAATTTTATTAGTAAATTCTTTTTAATTTTATTAGTAAATTGCCTTTAATTTTATTAGTAAATTCTCTTTAATTTTATTACTAAATTGCCTTTAATTTTATTACTAAATTGCCTTTAATTTTATTAGTAAATTGCCTTTAACTTTATTACTAAATTGCCTTTAATTTTATTAATAAATTGCCTTTAATTTTATTACTAAATTCAGTTTAATTTTAATAATAAATTGCCTTCAATTTTATTAATAAATTGCCATTAATAAATTAGCTTTAATTTTATTACAAAATTGCGTTTAATTTTATTACTAAATTGCCATTAATTTTATTACTAAATTGTCTTTAATTGTATTACTAAATTGCCTTTAATTTTATTACTAAATTGCCTTTAATTATATTACTAAATTTCTTTAATTTTATTAATAAATTGCCGTTAATTTTGTTACTAAATACCCATTAATTTTATTACTAAATTACATTTAATTTTATTACTAAATTGCCTTTAATTTTATTACTAAATTCTCTTTAAATTTATTACTAAATTGCCTTTAATTTTATTACTACATTCTCTTTAATTTTATTAATAATTTGCCTTTAATTTTATTACAAAATTGCCTTTAATTTTATTACTAAATTGCCTTTAATTTTATTAATAAGTTGCCTTTAATTTTATTAATAAATTGCCTTTATTTTTATTAATAAGTTGCCTTTAATTTTATTAATAAATTGCCTTTATTTTTATTAATAAATTGCCTTTAATTTTATTACAAAATTGCCTTTAATTTTATTACTAAATTGCCTTTAATTTTATTAGTAAATTCTCTTTAATTTTATTAATAAATTACCTTTAATTTTATTACTAATTGCCTTTAATTTTATTATTGAATTGCCTTTAATTCTATTACAAATTTGCGTTTAATTTTATTACTAAACTGCCATTAATTTTATTACTAAATTGCCTTTAATTTTATTACTAAATTGCATTCAATTATATTACTAAATTTTCTTTAATTTTATTAATATATTGCCGTTAATTTTGTTACTAAATACCCATTAATTTTAATACTCAATTACCTTTAATCTTATTACTAAATTGCCTTTAATTTTATTACTAAATTCTCTTTAAATATATTACTAAATTCCCTTTAATTTTATTACTACATTCTCTTTAATTTTATTAATAATTTGCCTTTAATTTTATTACAAAATTGCCTTTAATTTTATTACTAAATTGCCTTTAATTTTATTAATAAGTTGCCTTTAATTTTATTAATAAATTGTCTTTATTTTTATTAATAAATTGCCTTTAATTTTATTACAAAATTTCGTTTAATTTTATTACTAAATTGCCTTTAATTTTATTAGTAAATTCTCTTTAATTTTATTTATAAATTACCTTTAATTTTATTATTAAATTGTCTTTAATTTTATTACTAATTGCCTTTAATTTTCTTATTAAATTGCCTTTGAAACAAAGAAAAGCGATGGACCTGACATCCATCCTCTTATATTTGTTTGTTTGGCAATCTCCCAACGGATGAAAAATAAAGGCAGCAGAAATTGGTTCTACAGAAGGATCCTGAGAATTCCATGGATGGAGCGAGTAAACAACAAGGAAGTCTTATAGAAAATAACAACATAAATAACACTTCTACTCAAAATAAGGAGGAAACTTCGGAGTGGTGGAATGGTTAGCAAAATTGTCACGCCAGATCAGTTAGGACTGAAATATGAGTTAGATCCTTACTAGGTACCTTATACTTTCGTCCTTGTGCCACATCTAAGTTATGCTTAGAAAATAGTCATTGGGAACTTCGAGGAGGTGTATTAGTTAACAAGCTTGTCTCGGGAGAAAAATTACGACAGAGTAGTAAGTTCGATCCTCCCCGGGTACCCCATACTTTCGGCCTTGTGCTACATTTAAGCTACGCTTGGAAAATCATTATACTCAAAATAAGGAAAAGACAGCTGAAATTCCTTGAGCACATATTGAGGAAGGAGGTCCTGGAAAACTTAACCCTCAGAAGGCATATTGAGCGCAAGAGAGATAGGGGAGGTAGGGATCGTGAATTGATGGCGGACAGGGGTCATGGACGTTAGCGAATGGAGAAAAACTGATAAGTGTTACACGAAATAGTAAGTTTTGGAGAGTCATGATTGCCAATGTCCTGAGGCACGTAGAAGAAAAAGATGATGATGATGATATATGGATGGGGGAAAAGCTGATTTGTTTTTGCCTCCAGTTTTTCTATTTTCATTAAATATTAACTAATTCTTTTTAATCCAATTTCTTTCTCTAAAATTCAACTGCGGTAATCAACATGCTTCTCATTCCACCTATCCGCGACTGGTGTAACTTTACCATTGCAGGGACGATGTTGAATTAAAAATACGTCCTAATACTTTTGGCAAAAGAATTAGTGAAGCTAGTCTGTTATTGGACACAACCATGTTACAAATGTAAGATATCTCCGTTAAAAAACTAATTTGTCTTGCGGCGAAGAAAACAAACAGCAACCAGATGTAGAAGTTGCTTCTCAGTCAATGGATGCCGAATGTTTCTCCATAGATATAGCCGGCCGCAGCCGGATCATAGAGACCCTGTCAACTTGACGATCCTTTCATTAGCTGAATATATTATGCATTTCGCCACGCCTACAGGCGCTTTTTGAATTCAGAGTTGTCTTTCTCCTAAACTAGCTTCCAAACACGGCGAAAAGTGCAGCCTACTCTAATAAGCCATAGAGAGAAATAGATTAAAAATTTCCCAAAGTTGTTTGCGCATGAGAGAATGTAACAAACTCGCGTAGAATTTGAATTCAGCTTTCCGATTTCTCATTTTGAGCCGACCTAACTACACATCCTTATAAGTGTATAAGATAATGGTTACCATTACTTTTACCATTACCACTACTTTTACTATTACGATTAACATTAGCATTACATTTACCATTACCTCTACCGTTACCATTACTTTTACCATTACCTTTACCATTACCAATAAGTTTACCATTATCATTACCATTAGAATTACTTTTACCATTACTTTTACCTTTACAATTGCCATTAATTTGACCATTGGCATTACCTTTACCGTTGCTATTACCATTAGCATTACCATTAACATTACCGTTGCTTTTACCATTACCATTACCTTTACCATTGCCATTAATTTTACCATTACCATTAGCATTACCATTTCTTTTACCATTACCACTATATTTACTATTGCCATTACTTTTACCATTACCTTTACCATTACCATTACTTTTACCATTACATTTAGCCTTGCCATAACTTTTACCATTACCATTACCATTAGCGTTACCTTTACCATTACCATTACTTTTACTATTACCATTACTTTCACCATTACCATTACCTTTACCATTGCCATTACTTTTACCATTACGATTACCTTTACCATTAGCATTACTTTCACCATTACCATTACCATTACCATTGCCATTACTTTTACCATTACCATTACCATTACATTTACCATTGGTTCATTGAATTGAAATCAAATGTCCAGAATAGAATCTGTAAGCATAAGTGTGTTAAATACAATATTTTGTTTTCATCACTCTAAACGTTATTTTTCAGTGAATACCCGTATTTGAGTAGAAGCTCTATTTATTTTAAATAGTCGATTTATTTCCATATACACTCCTGAATATTCGAGGAATCTTATTAAAGAAAAAAATCCCCACAGCAGGATTCGAACTTGTATCCTCCTTTGCATGAGTATCCTGCCTGGGGGCGCATCTTTTTCTTTGTTACGATTTCTTGAATATTCTGACAGGTAGACGAAAATAGGTATAATGTTTATACGGGGCGTCTACTCAAATATGGGTATCCACTAAAATAACGTTGTATTAAAAGAAAAAATATATATGTGTAAGTTCAAAAGTTCCTAGAACCATTTTTTAACACGAGAGGCAAAATAGAGATTCGAAGAATAGTTTTTGAGGAAAAAAATCAAAATAAATTAAAACACTTTAAATTTTATGACTGGAAAATATCCAGACATTTTAAATATCGAGAGAACCGCTTTTGGAGTCATGATGTCGATTGGTTACAAATTGGGACGTTATTGCGCATGTGTGAAGAGAGACTTTAGCGTATGAAAACTTTGTCAGCACTGAGACTTCTTTGAAATAGTTTAAATATTCAGAAGAAATGTACAGATAGTGTTGCATGAGACTTAGGATTTCCAGCGTTGGAAACAAATCGAATGATTTAGAAACAGAAATCAGTCAGCAAAACACTGAGAAATTTTGGGTACCAGCTCTTTAAATTTGGCCTAGGACACTATCTTTGTGCGCATGGGTGTGTATCTGTGTATGTGCGAGAGCGAGAGACTATATATATATATATATATATATATATATATAGTGTGTGTGTGTGCGTGTGTGTGTGTGTTTGAGCGTGTGTTTGTAGGTGTGATTTATTTAAAATGTGTCGTATATCATTTCTTAATATTTAGCTTTGTTGACTATTTTTTCACTTCTTGCATGACAAATAATTTCATGGATCGCTTTGTCAAGTCGTTTAGAGTCAGGAAGTCGAAGAGCCGATTTACATGAGATTTAAATGCACTGAAGCAGAACGGTTGATTTATGACACAAAACACTTACAATGTGTAATTTTTTCGTAGAATTTACACGCATTCACACACGCACGCAAACACACACGTACATGCGCATATTCTATAGGACTTCATGCAAACCACGTAACACATTTGTCTCTCTTTCTCTATCTCTCTCTCTATATATATACATATATATATATATATATATATATATATATATATATATATATATATATATATACATATATACACATATATATATATACATACATATACATACATATATATATATATATATATATATATATATATATATATATATATATATATATATATATATATATGAGTAGATCTGTGAGGCAAGCGAGTCGTGAGGTATATATTTCTGTTCAATGAAAAAAAGTTACATTCCAAGATTAGTCCATGCCATTAATGACAATGAACTATAGAGAAGAGTGGAGTATTGCGTGTGGTACTTGGCAAAATGTGTAGAAAATGTACACTTTCCAACAAAGATTGTGTGGGGTGATGAGGCTACATTCAAATTAAGTGATTAAATTAACTTCCACAATTGCACCTACTGGGGGCTTGAGAATTTGCATGAAACATTATGTTAATTTATCAGGAGTTACAGTGTGGTGCGGTTTATCTTTAAGATGATTAATTGGACCATTCTTTTTTACGCTAGTGTGACTGGTTCCGTTTATCTGAACATGTTGCAATGTTCGGTCTTGCTAAGAGTTAGAGAGGAACTTGAAGATGTGTTTTATTTTCAGCAAGATTGGGCACCCCCATTCCACCATCACTATGTTAGAACCTACCTCAAACAGGTCGATTATAGGAGAGGGTTTGTGTTCACCAGGTCTCACACCACGAGACTTTTTTATGGGAAGACAATTGAATTGGGAGCAGCTATTGAACAAGAAGGCACACAACTACCAAATGAAATATTTGGTGATGTTTGCAATTCCATTGCTTCACGTTTTCAGCAGTTCTCTGTGTATGTCTATAATGAAACCGGTTCAGAATAACGTATACACAAATAAATGCGTATATATGTACGTAGGTGTGTCTGTGTGTCTTCAAATTTGCTATATTTATAGTTCAATATGGTGGTGTCGGTATAAGAATCCACACTGCATTTTTGGTTGGCAATTTTATATTAAACAAGTAGTGTTAATAATTGTGAATATCGCATTAAAATAGGGAAACTGGCAGTCGACATGCAGTACCGATTCCTTTGTACACACTGTTTATAATTATCATGCGAAAGTGCATCGACAATTTCGCAACCTGGCTTCTACTTGATTATTAAATGATTATCTTAAATATACACTGCATTTCATTTGGTATATTTTATTAACATTCACCATTGAATTAAATGCATTGAGAAATAAAAAAAAATTATGAGGTAAAATAAATGTGTTGCAGTAAATGATCGCTAACCTACGGAAATATTGATAAGCCTATTCATATATTTTTCTCTCTTTCTTTTACCGTGAATAATCCTGCCAAATATCACTACTCCTCTTCCTCTTCATCAGGGTAAACTGCATTTGCTTTGATAAAATTCATCAGAGGACGAAACGCGTCGGCTAAAATATGGTTTCCTTTTGTCTTGTCTTTTCTTTTTGTTTTCGTATTTCCTCTTTATATATATATATATATATATATATATATATATATATATATATATATATATATATATATATATATATAGTTTTGGTTATATCTGATAATTTATATATATATATATATATATGTGTGTGTGTGTGTGTTTGTGTGGTGCGTGTTTGTGTGGTGTGTGTGTGTGTGTGTGTGTAGTGTGTGTGTCTGTGTGTGTGTGTGTTTGTGTGGTGTGTGTGTGTTTGTGTTGTGTGTGTGTGTGTGTGTGTGTGTGTGGTGTGTGTGCGTGTGGTGTGGTGTGTGTGTGTGTTTGTGTGGTGTGTGTGTGTGTGTGTGTGTGTGCGGATACGTAAAGAGAGAGCTTAACAGGGGAAAAGGAAGATTACTCGATAGCCATAAATAATAATAGTCACAGGTAATGTTGATGAATATGGCTATGAATTAAACTCTAACTTCGTTCTGAACGTGATCACTGTCCTTAGAAATATGGCCGCGGGTCTTTAGAACGATTTCCGGCATTTGTTTCTTTCTCTTATAATTCAATTACTCTTTCTTTTTATTAATGTTCTCGCTGCTCGTTCGGCTCAGATTTGGGCAATGTATCACAACAATACATCGCGGCGTAATTGGAGGAGCAAATATAGCGTGAGTTATGGCGCGAAAATACCGTTTGCACGAAACTGATCATTTTTCTTAGAAAATAATAAGAATGAATTGGAGAAAAAGAAGGAAAAGACAGCAACATAATGAAAATAACAAAAAGGAGAGAATGGGAGAAAGTAAAGCAGTAAATAAGGGAAAGGAAAATTGCAGTTGATAAAGAAAGAAAAGATAGACGTGGACAAAACATTTCAAGGTAAAGAAAGAAAGAAAGAAAGAAAGAAAGAAAGATATGTACTGAGGTAAAATTTACAAATAATATACGAAAATATGAGAAAATCAAACTGGTATTGCAATAAGCATTATACAGAAAGAAAGAAAAGAGAAAGAAAAAAAGAAAGAAACAAGAAAAGGCGAGAAAAAGAAGTAAGAGAACGAAACAAATTATAGAATGGAAGAAAGAAAGAAAGAAAGAAAGAAAGAAAGAAAGAAACAAACAAACAAAGAAAAGAAAAGAAAACAAACAAACAAAAAATAATGGAGAAAAAAGAAGCAAAAGGGAGAAAAGAAGAGAATTAAAAAAATTATCGAAGAAAGAAAGTCCTCCTCCAAAAAAACAAATCAAACAAAAAACAACGAAGCAAATCATAGAAAGAAAAAAAAGAAAGAACGAAAGAGAAGAGAGAAGAGGAAACGAAATAAGAGAATGAAACAAATTTAAGGAAGAAAGAAAGAAAAAGAAAGAAAGAAAGAAAAAAGAAAGAAAAGAAATAAAAAAGAAAGAAACTGTGTAATGATTTATACAGGATAAAAAGAAGTAAATTATTATCAGTGAAAAAAGGAAAAAAAAAGAAGACAACATAAAGAAAGCAAAAGATAAAGGAGCGAAAGTAGAAACGAAAGAAGAAATAATAATTTAAGCCCGCTGTTTGTCATTATAATGGCTGTGTGTGGACAGCTATAAAATGGGTGCCAAATTTACTGGCTGATGTTCAACGGGCGACAGATTTACGTTGTCTGCCGTAAAGTTGTTGTTTATTTATGTCCCCCCCTCTCCGCTACTGGTGGTGGCTTTTTGTTGTAATTCTTTCTGTTATGTGTTTAGTTTTCTTTTTTGTGTTTTCATCTTGACAATTTGTGAAATGATCGCTTAATTCTTTATTTTTTTCACCTTTCCCGCCAAAAATGTTGTTGCGGGTCAAAGAATAAAATAAAATAAATAATAGAAAGTCAAATAGAGTTTTGAACGTAGGAAAATCGTATTTTCTTATTGTCATGATTATTTAATATACACACTTTTATTACGAATGTTAAGCAATCTGAAGTAAACGATAGCAGAAAAAATTCCCGAAGTTAAGCAGTGTTGAGCTTGGTTATTACCTAGATGGGCGATTGCTTGGCAATGTGAGCATGGGGATGCGGATGGTGTCCTAGATAATGGCAAGGAATTGTTAATCGGGGAGCCGTGTTCCAATTCTCGTTGGGTTCGTTATATTCACTTACGTACAAATACCCTTGGGAAAGATACGAATCCACGCGTTCCCCACCAGCTATGTGTTCATTTGTAAAACAAGTATAACTAAACCTTGATTATGTTCCCATAAAAATCATTACAATCTAAAAAGATTCTGGCTTTAAATAACCTACAAACAATTGATAAACCGAAGAAAATGAATGAATAAATCAAATTCAAACAAGTACAAAAAATTAAGGAGTGGCTTAACAAGGGAAGGAAAATATGACACCGAAATCCGAGGTCGTATTGGCATAGAGATACACACCTTTCACATAAATTTTGTTAGAAGCATAAAAAATCACTGGGCTGTTATGCAATATCGGTCCTCCTATATGACAGTGAATGCTGAACAATCTCCTGCATTTGATTTTCGGCAACATATATGTCGTTCTACAGAAGGATGCTGAGAATACTATGGAGTGAATATGGGAGCAATGACAAAGTTTTAAGGAAAATAAAATCGAATCAGTTGAAATTTCTCAAGCATATAATGGGGAAAGTGGGTGTGATGAATTTAACTCTCTAACTTACTGAATTTCTAAGCGTAGCTTAGATGTGGCACAAGGCCGAAAGTACGGGTTATGAGGATCGTGCTCAATATTCAGTTGTAACTGTTTTAGCGAGATAAGCTTGCTATCCATTACACCACGGCGAGATTCCTAACTCTGACAGGACATATTGCAGTCAAGATTGAATAACATACCTAATCAACTTGGTTAGCAGAACAAGAGAGCAAAAGCACACAGCTTACTAAGTGTTACAAAGGAGACGATGCTGTGGAAAATCATATCACGTTCGTTCTGAAGTGAGTCAGTGCATAGAAGAAAAATTATGAATAATAAACGAAAGGGTAAGTTAAATTGTATTTCGGCATTGGAGTAGGCAATTAGGGAGAAAAATACCGCCATTGTATGCAAACCAAAAAAAAAAAAAAATGTACTGGAAGAGAAAAGAAAATCACTCGTCCAATAAAATTAAAATGGAAAATATAGCAAGAAGAAAAAAAAGAAGAAAATAAAGAGTTGAAATTTGTAGAAAAATCGTTTTTTTTTTATTGAAATATCCAGAGATGCTTCAATCTTTGACTTAAATATCAACGTGTACCAACCACCTCTTTTCGTCCAGTAGTGAGGTACAGTCTGTCAGACATACTGCCCGTTGGAAGACTAAAAATGCTTTCGAAATAAGCCGGAATGTCATAGATATTTATTAGTTTGTTGTGTTGGGCAGAGAAACTAAAAATTAAAACGCCTTGTGTGGACCAAAATTTCTAGGAATGAGACCAGCTTGCTAATTATCGTTCTACGCAATGGACTGAAGAACTGGCCTATAAATGGTCATCGACATGCGCGCAACAAGGCCTTCAGGATCGAATTCATCCTCATGAAGGAATCAGCAAGCAGAACTTGTTAATAATTTCGCCTCCAGGTATCAGGTTATCCCATAAGTTCTGTCCGAATTTTGAATAAAGAAAACAAGTGACAAAATGTTACATTTAATTACAGATTCAATCAACAATGTATTTTCCATGATTATCTATGATTCCTTCCATCTATTATCAAGCATACTAATTCCATTACTGTAAAATTCTTTTGGCTTTGATTCGAGGAACTCACAAATGTCAGTTTTAACCACTTCCTGTGTTACAAAAGCTGTTTCTTCCAAATGATTCTGTAAGCTACGAAACAAATGGTAGTCTGAAGGAGCAAGGTCGAGAGAATAAGGTGGATGAGGAATTTTCTCCCAACCAAGTTCTTCGATCTTTTGTGACGTGATTCTTGCTGTGTGTTGTCGCGCATTGTCCTGATGAAACATCACCCTTTTTCGATTCATTAGAGCAGGTCTTTTTTCCCCTCAAAGCTTGGTTCAAACGCTCTAATTGCTGACAGTATATTTGAGCATTAATTGTTGCATTAAGTGGTAAGAATTCAAAGTGGATTATTCCTTGGCAATCCCACCAGAAGAACATTTTGCCCATGAAGTTCCCTTCTCGGCTGTGGCTGGGGTCCTTCCCTTTTACCAAGCCACTGTCTACGACGCTTAACATTTTGATAACAGATCCATTTTTCGTCGCCAGTCACAAGTCTATCCAAAAAAGGTGAAACAAGTTGGCGAGAATGGAGAGAAGAGCAGATGTCAACTCGGGATTTGAGGTTGTTTTCAGACAATTCATGAGGCACCCATTTTCCAAGTTTAGTAACTTTTCCAAGTTGTCGAAGATGACGATGAACAGTTGTATGGTTTGAACTGAGAACCACTGCCAATTGCTCAACTGATAAAGCAGGATTTTCTTCAAGGGCCGCTTCAAGAAGCTTTTCATCAAACTCAACTGGACGTCCGGTTCGATCATCTTCAAGTGTGAAATCTCCACCTCTGAATTTTGCAAACCATCTTCTTCAAGTTCTTTCATTCACACATTCCTCTCCACAAACTGAATGAATGTTTCTAGCCGCTTTGGCTGCTGAGTTTCCTTTCTTGAACTCATTAAGCATTATGTGCCTCAAATGATTCTTGGGTACTTCCATGTTAGCAGGGTTTTAATCAAACAAAATTTAATTTTATTGTTCTCTGAAATAAAATTTGATCCGTTTAAATGCATCTAAACATAAAAATAATGTTCAGCTCCATTAGACTTTATAAAATACTCTTTAAATTTCGTTCATTTTAACAAAAAGTTAAAATTCGGACAGAACTTATGCGATGACCTAATATAAACAATGACAGTCAAACCCCATTAAGGACAGTTCAATGGACTCACAAAATGCAAATGCCACTGGAGAAGCTTCTTCACATGACCCGCTGCTTCTTGGAACCGGGACCCAAAACGATGCTTCCATGATAACTAAAGTTTTAACCTGTTCAAATCTAGAGTTTTTCTTTTCCCCTTTCTCTATAACTGGATACAGGGGCTTGGGCTTTACACAGAGTGAAAATCACTGTAAATGTAATTGTTATTTTCCGACAAAAGTTAATAAAGTGTCATCTAGCTTTGTGCCCCTAAATTTTGTAAATTTATTCTCAGTAAAAAAAACCCCAAAAACATGAATCGAACATTTATTTTGTTAAATAAGTGAAACTAAAAGACGAATTATTTTCAGTGACAATGAAATTGTAATCAAGAAGGACGAAGATTGAAAAATAAGGGAGATAACTTGAATGGAAAGACAAGCTAAAATGTCTGCAGACGATAACAAAGCCCAGGTTGAGGTCGTAAACAACGGAAAGAAAAAGAGAAGAAGTAAAAGAGGCTTTGTTGACAGGAGGTGTGCAAATTAAACGAGTTTCGGACATTGCTTGACTCATTGTGGTGAATGTGGCTGCTGAAATTAGGATTGAGTTGGATACTGAAGGTTATTTTCAAAGCAGCGATGATAATAGTTTGGGGGAACGTGGAAGAGTGCTGACCAATGTTCTGTGGCCAACGTGAAATAGAGGAATGGTTTTCGGAACTGGCTGAGTGTTTGAGAGATTATGGCAGAGTGTTCTAGAAAGAAATGGAGCGAAAGAAAGAGAGTGATAACGAAAATTAAGAAAATGAAGAACGTGAAGAAAGAAGAACGAAAAATGGAAAGAAGGAAAAGGGTTTGTATTATACTCTTTAAATTTCATTCATTTTAACAAAAAGTTAAATTTCGGACAGAACTTATGGGATGACCTAATATAAATAATGAGAATCAAATCCCGTTAAGGAGAGTTCAATGGAGTCTCAAATGTAAAACTCTGCAAACAACTACTAGAAAGAGAACTAATGCAAAATAATAATACATAGTGCCTTTTAGAGCCGTGTGTTTCATTGGTACCAATGGGCGTTTAGTTTGCACTAGGCAATACTCAAATGAACCATCACGATCAGCTGTCATATTAGTAGTCATTTTACTACTGCTACTACTAATACTACTACTACTACTACCAATAATAATAATAATAATTTCAAGATTCATATAGTAAAATATTTAGGGATTGGCAAAGTAATGAGTCTTCGAAAATAATGGTAAAAAAAAATGATCATTTAATCAAGTCATTTTGGCAGGCCACAAATGTAAATAAATGATCATGATCTTGTTTGAAGGCCACACATATTATAGGATATAAAAGTAACAATGTTTCCCTTAATCAATGGATCACTAGGATCATTTCCAAATACACCAATAAAAAGGCTGAAATAATTAATGGTTTATATGTGAATATTTAACTAGAAGAATTATTAAAAGCATTTTGAAAAATCTGTTGTCACTTGATTTGCTACAAGTGTCACCACGTACGCCTTGCATGAACTGTTAGTGATTAAAACTGTAACTTTAAAAAAATAATGACATAAAGGATTAAAACCAGAATCATATATATTTGTCTATATCTCTGAGATGAGTTATTATTATTACTTACATTATTTACATTATTCGGACATTTATCCTAATCTTCATTGCCATATTCACAACATTTCGGTTGCAAGAAGTCCGGGGTGTACAACGGCCGAAACCTTGTGAATATATCAATGAAGATGAGAATAACAGTCCAAATAATGTAAATAATATAAGTAATCATATATATTGTTAATCTTTTTTTTTAAATAGGTCTCGTCAGTGCAACTGTTTGAAAGCGAGTGGCAACAACTACGCCCAAATTACATTTATTACTATTTTTAAATGGATAAATGTAAAACTAGTGGGTGAAAAACTAGCAGGTCACATTCAGGCCTCGAAAACAAAGCTACGTTACATCATCACCGAGCGGACCTTGAATTTTTGTATATTGCGAAGATCGGATTTTCTCTTAGGGCGCCCCCTTTCATGTGCGCCTCTTGGGACTTAAACCCAAGTCAGTCTTAAATAGAACTCGTGCATACATTCCATTGCTAAATATATTAAAAAATGTTCAGTTCTCTTTCTGCTCTCTACTTTTACAAGAACCAGATCAGGCAAGAAATGGAGTATTGCTTGCATGTATAGACAGGAGCAGCCAGTCATCACTTTCCAGTCTCGAATGTGTCTCCCTATCCATTACTTTCCAGCCTACGATCCCTTTATCACAGACAAAACGTAGCAAGCCTCTTGCTGCTCTATCGTTATTTCGATGGAATATGTTCAGGCAAACTACTTTCCTTTGTGCCACCAGTCCTAATCTTTGCGGCTAAGACCCACCATTCCATACGCATTCTAGGGAACAAACCGCATTCCTTTTGCATTCAATTGTTGCGATGCAAATTCCACTGGAGCAGCTTCTTCCCATGATCCGCTGCTTTTTGGAACTGGGCCCCAAAACGATGATTCCATGATAACTAAAACTTTAACCGGTTCAAATCTAGAGTTAACCTTATCTTCCCTAATAAATTTTTCCCCTTTCTCTATAACTGGATACAGGGGCTTGGGCTTTACACAGAGTGAAAATCACTGTAAATGTAATTGTTATTTTCCGACAAAAGTTAATAAAGTATCATCTAGCTTTGTGCCCCTAAATTTTGTAAATTTATTCTCAGTAAAAAAAAAACCCCCAAAAACATGAATCGAACATTTATTTTGTTAAATAAGTGAAACTAAAAGACGAATTATTTTCAGTGACAATGAAATTGTAATCAAGAAGGGCGAAGATTGAAAAATAAGGGAGATAACTTGAATGGAAAGACAAGCTAAAATGTCTGCAGACGATAACAAAGCCCAAGTTGAGGTCGTAAACAACGGAAAGAAAAAGAGAAGAAGTAAAATGGGCTTTGTTGACAGGAGGTGTGCAAATAAAACGAGTTTCGGACATTGCTTGACTCATTGTGGTGAATGTGGCTGCTGAAATTAGGATTGAGTGGGATACTGAAGGTTATTTTCAAAGCAGCGATGATAATAGTTTGGGGGAACGTGGAAGAGTGCTGACCAATGTTCTGTGGCCAACGTGAAATAGAGGAATGGTTTTCGGAACTGGCTGAGTGTTTGAGAGATTATGGCAGAGTGTTCTAGAAAGAAATGGAGCGAAAGAAAGAGAGGGATAACGGAAATTAAGAAAATGAAGAACGTGAAGAAAGAAGAACGAAAAATGGAAAGAAGGAAAAAGGTGTGTATTAAAGAATGAAAATGCTTGAACAAAAGAAGAAATGAAAATCTAAAAAATGAAAGAAAATAAAAGAAATATAATTTTAACAGATAAATGAAATAAAGGTGTTTCTTTAATGAATGATAAAAGAAAATATAAAACAAATATTAAAAATATAATAAAAAGAAAAATGCACAAAGTCAGTTGTCTGAATAAAAATTAGGACATTACTAAAAAAAAGGAGAAACAGAAAGGATAATTAATAATTTCGAAAAATAATTTGAAAGAGAGAAAATAGTGAAAGAGTTTAAAAAGTAGAGAGAAAGGGAAAAAGGAAAGAAAGGAAGAAAAATGAAACAAATAGCATGAAAATAGAGAAAGAAAGGTAGAAAGAAAGGTAGAAAGAAAGGTAGGAAGAAAGGTAGAAAGAAAGGTAGGAAGAAAGAAAGAAAGAAAAATGAAACAAATAACATGAAAAATAGAAAGAAAGGAAAAAAGAAAAAAGAAAAAAGTAGAAGAATGAAGCAGATGTCATGGAAAAAGAAAGAAAGATTAAGAAAATGATAAATTAAGTTAAGAAGACAAAAAGGTACTAAAATGAAAATGGCAAAGGAAGCAAAGACGAATTAATATGTGTTGAGCTAAAGATTGTATTTCTGAAAGATAGATTCATGAACAAAATTATAATGTGTTAAAACAATAAAGAATTTGAAGGGAAGATGGAGTGAGGAAAGAATATATATTATTGAAGAATAATTTTCTAAAGAGTTTTCGCTAAGTGACGGACATTCCCGAAAAAGTTGACTAAAATTTGTTATTATTAGTTACTTTCTTCAATAACTACGTTAACACACACACACACAAAAAAGTATTACACAAAAAAAAAAATCATACAATAATTTTTTTACAAAAAGCTGACTTGGGTGATAATTTGTCTGTATACATATTTACTTTGTAATAACTATTGTAGTTTTTTTTATCTTTAGCCAGACACACACATACAAACAACTGCCATTTATATATGTATAGATGTCCATTCAAGACTTAGACGATCATGTCTCTCCACAACTTCCTCTCATTTGCACTTTTAAAATATAATAGTGAATGTATACTGAAGCAATGAAGTTGTCAAAGAATTAGTCAACTTCTACCTCCATTTCGTTTCGGTAAGCTACTAAGATTTATTATTTGCTTTTAAAAGAAAGGAAAATCCGACAGTTAATCACAGCTAGCTTTCTTAATAAAAGTGTATGATGACAAAATGTATGGGTATATTATTATTATTATTATTATTATTATTATTATTATTCACTGATGGTTTACACACTAAAGTGACAATAAGTTTCAGTAAGTATCCAGAACTATTCGTAGTATTTTAGCTGTGGAACGACAGTCACCTTCATGCCACAGAACCTCTACGGCTCTTTATTAAAATTGAAATATTCATCTATTTTTTTTCTTAAACATCCATTCTTTTTATTCTCCTCATTATTATTATTATTATTATTATTATTATTATTATTATTATTATTATTATTATTTCCTTTGATTTCTGGCGTGTACTCATTTCTTTCCGGGTCTCCACTGAATGTTAGAATTTAAGACAAAAAAAAAAAAATTATACGAGAAAGCCCTTCGTAAGGTGTGGGCTGCACTTGTGAGAATATCTTTTTGTATTTCTTTAAGGCATTGGCTAACTGGGATCGCTTCAATGGGCCTATTGTAATAATTTCCAATAAATCCGAGGGCTCCAACTACAACTGAAATTGTTGATGTTCGCATGTGCCACATTTTGGAGATTTGAGGGACTGCCATATACATCAGGAGGCATCTTTTTGCGGTCTTTTATAACGATACCTGGTCGATTAGCTTGGATTGTTCTGTCTGTGTGCATTGTGCAGTCCCATAGAATTGTTACCGGTCCTATTTTCGTAACCGGGTCTGGGTGGAGTTCATACCAATTTCTTTCAGTTTCCTTCCCGTAGAAGTTGCTGATTTTCCATTGCAAATATTGGCTCACCCTGTCATGCCGTGTTTTCTATTCAGTGGGTGCCAATAACGTGCAACCTGATATTATTATTATTATTATTATTATTATTATTATTATTATTATTATTATTATTATTTATAACAATGAAAAGAGAATTTATACGGCCTTCAGGGAATTTCGAACTGAACTCTTTACGTATGCTTCTGAATTAGATTGTTCTCGTCCTGTTGTTCATGTTCAAGAATATCTCGGCTAGTTCTTAATTAGAACGACCCAGTTATTGCTCACTCCATTTACAAGTACAGGGATTGTAGTCGTAATTACTGTCACCAAATTCAGGAACTAGGCTGTTGTCCAATTCTGAATAAAGAAAACCTAACCTGGCAGCTGATAATTGTTTCTGATGCTATTTTTCCACGCTTGAATACACTCCGAACGTCTTTCTATCTACTGCTGCTGTTGAAGCTTTACTGTCACTTCTATTTCTTGATTCCTTAATGGCACCCATATCGTATTTAGTTATCTGATATTATTAACAGAACCATACCACCTAACATATGTCCTTATTCTTTTAATCTCAGACGCCCCAGCGTTCCTTTCTGCCCACGTTGGGATAGCGGCAAAAGTGGGGACAATAGTCTGTGTGTGAAAAATATAAGATATGTAAAAGAAAGTAACAAAACAAATATCCAAAATTGAGTCAAAAAAATGATTTATCCATAATTGTTTTAAAGAGGATGATGCAGTATAAGACATTTTTCCATATATTTGATTATATTTTTCGCCGTGTATTTTCTTGCTTTCTAAACAAGACATTTACATTCTGTGGTCGGAAGCAGAGAGTTTAATCAGCACAGCTGTAAGCGAATCTCCAAATACAGACCAACACACAGTATTTACTACTCTATTTATGTGAATAGGAACATGCACATTATCGCTGGTTGAGTTAACAGAATGTTGCATATATATATATATATATATATATATATATATATATATATATATATATATATGCAAAATTCTGTTAATATATATATATATATATATATATATATATATAAAAATTCTGTTAATATATATATATATATATATATATATTTACATATATATATATATATATATATATATATATATATGCATGTATGTATGTGTGTGTGTGTGCAAACAGGTACATATATATATATATATATATATATATATATATATATATATATTCCTTCACAGAAAAGCGATACCTAAGTTTTAAAATTAATTTAAATAAATTAAAGCTCCTTCTTAAAGCTTTTCTTTTCATTTTAATTTGAAGCCAATAGATGTATTTTGATATTTCCAATAAATTAAGTAGTTTTTCTGTATTTCAAAACAAATTTAAATAGACTGGAAGGAGTTTTCTTTTTTAAATTGATAAAATACTCGTCATTAAGATATTATTATCTTCATCAGAAAATTATTCAAAATGCAATATACTTTTTTGAAACATAATTTGAGGAATATTATCTTATTTTATGCTTAATTAATCAGATTTGAAAGAAATATCACTTACTTTAAATTTAAAATGTCACATAAATCTTTGTTAACATGGCGGTAGCAGTCGCTTTACGGTGTTGACATTTTTCCAGCATGACTGACAAACAGTTTCTATTACAGTGGATATATCTGTAAAAATTATTTCAGGAATATAACGTGATCGCCATTGTAAATCATTTTAAATTACACAGTAAAATTTAAAAAAATAGGTGAAATATTCTCCGTAATCTAATGTTTTAATGAAATATTTTAGGTATTATGGCTTTACATTTTCTATAATTATTGCTCTTAAGACAGAATTTTTAAAGATTTAAAAGTTTATAGATTGTTATAATCAAAATAAAAAAAATACTTCTTGTAAAATTCAGTAATCATCGAAAAATTATTTTCTTAAAACAATAGTGTCCATATCTAATTCATAAAACAACGGTAAATCTTTATGTAAATAATGTCGTAGCTTTATTACATTTTTTTATTTTACGATTCAGAGTATATTTTCTGTTACTTGTTGTCCGGCATTACAAAAGGAAATTGATGATTCATATTCTTCATGGTGCTCTTTCTTTTAATAATATAATATAAACATCACGCTCTATAAAATTTAGTTTCTCCAAATTTCAACAAAATTAAAGGCTGTCTATGTGTAGGGGGGAATAGAGCTAAAAAAATATTTTCCAAAGATTTTCTTAAAAATAAAACATTCATTTGTGTATAAGTCCTGAAATTTTCATTAAAATGAGACAATTATTTGAATTTTTGCAAGAATTTCCAAATGAATATATTTTTCACCGCAAAAAAAAAAAAAACACACAAAAAAACACATAAATTTCCTAAACTAACGCTAGATTTTTTTTAACCAAAATATAAATTAATAACCAAAAAAGTTCTTTGGTCTTAATATTAACATGAAGATTCTGATGATAAACTTCTATTTTATCTATTCTTTTTATTGAGTGTAGAAAAGGCATGAATCCATCATTTTCCAGCTATGATTTAAACAGCAAAGCAAACACGGCTTTATAATCTTGTTTGACAGAAAGAGAAGAAATTCAAACCTGAGGAGGAATATTTGTATTCTTCGTGGCACACTGGGTACTATTTTTCCGTTATCGGATATTCTGACAGTTATGTCTGGTTCTAAACAAGCATTCAATATTATTGTTGTGGGGCTCTCCCCCTTTTACACTAGATGGACTCGTCTAAAGTATACTTATACTGACAGAGTTGGAGATACGAGAGAGATAGGTTGAGATAAGGTTGAGATACGTAGAGTCCACAGAGAAAGAGAGATAATTACGGTTTCACTTACAGAGACTTGTACATATACTTTCTACTAACCCGTATTGCTGGACTACTATTCCTCATTTCAAGTTTGTATTCTTACGTTCAAAACACTTATTTTCCTATTTCAATTATTGGCGTTATTTATTTATTTGTGCAGGATTCTATACCCGGAATCCACAACAATTATAATCAAGCATTGTCCAGTACTTCAGTTCTAAACTGCCACACCTTCCTACATCACACCCGACAAAAAGAAAACTATTCATCAGCATTTTATGCTAATGTATTTACTATTTACTTGGTTTCAATCACCTAACGTCTTTCTCCATGTTTTTCTAATGCTAAAGTATACTTTTAATGTATGCTTTAATTATGGGTTAAAGTACTCAGTACCAGAGATAGAGCGTATGTAAATATAAAGGTAGAAATTGGTAATTGGGTTTAGCATGAAACAAACTGTCAATTGTCATCTCTAGGTTTTGACGTCAGTGCCCAAATTTATACATACATACACACATATATACATGCATATATATATATATATATACATATATATATATATATATATATATATATATATATATATATATATATATATATATATAGAGAGAGAGAGAGAGAGAGAGAGAGAGAGAGAGAGAGGGAGAGAGGAGGATAATTTAATGCAAAGATTTACAAATGATATTCGCATATTTATTCAGTCATTCTCTCATAATTTCCTCATTACTCCATGTTTCAGGTAAATTTATTATTTCATCACAACAGAGTGTGTTGAGGCGATGTTTTCGCTATTTTGATATTCTTTGAGCAATTGATCAGATTTGGTGACGATGTCGTATTTTTGTGACTCAACGTACCATCGTTTGACACTTTTGTAATGTCAACGAATACTCGTTGTCAGTTTCGTAATGCTCGTTGTAGTAGAGCCTTTGTAATTGCAGATTACAACTATAGTACGCCGTTGAACAATACTGGTGTCAGACGCCTTCGAATGACACCAGCACTAAGAGTACGTGCTCGATAATACTCGCCCGAATAGGAATCAGTATAGTGGTCCGAATAGAGAAATAGTATATTGAATAAAGCAGAGAATAGCGTTCCGTATAGTAATAGAGGATAGCGTAGAAATGGTGATCCGAATAGTAATAGAGGATAGAGTAGAAAATAACGATCGTTAGTCGTCAGTTACTTCCTAAATATATGTGTTTCCTCTATAGTCAATAATGGGATCGCCTGTGTTTGCTCACTGGTGATCTCTGTTCAAACTCAAGTGTCGGCAGCGACACATTGTTACTCTATAACACGTATGTAAAATTCACATCTAAGCTCTAATATTTGTAACGTAGACATGGTTGAATTATTTGACAAGAAAAAATATACTTTTATTTGTGATATTTAAAAAGAGACAATAGTTCATTGCAGAGTTGTTCAGTTATAGTTTCTTCAAGTTCTCGTCATCTTCAATAAAGTATTTCTTTATATGTTTAAAAACCAAACAAATTTTAACTCGAAATGATCCTCTATCGGTTGAAAAGTTCACATGGATTTAGTCCCAATTTTTCTCGTTTTAGACTTTTATAATAAATGGATTTTTATTGCCAAGTAATTACAAGTAATTACATTTCTTTTGTTTAAATCCAGAAAAGAAATTCGATTCATGCTGATTCATGTTGCTTTTCCGTAAATTCCTAACTCTTCTTTAGATTCTGAATTATTCCTCAGATAGTAGATGACATATTACACGAGTTATTTACATAAAGTTCGGCAAAATATAACTTTGCAATCGTTTGTAGACTACACACACACACACACACACACAGACACACACATACACACACACGCATGCGCACATACACATACACACGCATGCGCACACGCGTACACATACAAACATATGGCCTGACGATTGTGTGTGTGTTGTTTGTGTTTGTGTTGTGTGTGTGTGTGTGTCCACGCTTGCTTGCGTGTGAGTGTGCCTGTGGAGTCTGATGTGTGAACTCTTTGTGGACTCTTAGGTCAACAGCTAATGGTAATATTCAAATTTCATGCTTGTACGCAATATTCACGCATAAAACTGTCACTACCGCGTTACATTTTATCATGGTATACCAATTACCTTCTATGTCTCTGATTTTCGATGAATATTTAAATAAATTATTTAAGATATACATATTACTTGTTTATGTTAGCTGCCAAAAATCATTTCAAAGAACCTTATATTTAAAACTCCATTCAATGTCTTTCTTTCTTTCTTTCTTTCTTTCTTTCTTTCTTACTTTCTTTCTTACTTTCTTTCTTTCTTTCTTTCTTCCTTTTCCTCAATTATACTTCTTTCTATTTCAGTTCTGTTCGGGTTCAAGATTATTCTCTCTTTAATTGGTCTTTTTTTATTCTTTCTTTTACTCGCTTTGTCAGTTTTTTCCATTCTTCTTTTGTCCAATCCAAACATTCATTTATTTCCAATCCAAATATGGAGAATAAGGATAGAAAGATAATCTCCCGCCAATTTCTTAATCACCTGACATGAAAGCTAATATTTGAAATCGTTAATTTTTACCAGAATCTTTAACACTGCTAAGAAATGGAAATACATATGTAATTAAACCACAAGACAGACCAAACAAATTGATCTCGGATAACTTGAAATTTATCTATTCCAAGATTAGAAAAATCCGAAATAGCAACAAATGAAAAGGAAGAATATGAGGTGTCCGTTTAACTTAAAAATCAACAATTAGTATTAAAGCTTTATTAATAGGATTCGACCACCGAACCTCTGGCACCAATGAGAGACATACCACTGAGTCAAGTGTAAGTAAAGCCAAACAAATTCATTTTCTGTCTTCATTATGCTCAAATCACCGTAAATCGAAGAAATAATCTTGTTAGCCAAGTTTTCTTTCTTTCTTTCTTTCTATCTTTCTTTCTTTCTTTCTTTCTTTCCATACATCCATTCCTCCCTTTTTTCATCGTCTGCATGTCGTTCCTTTTGTAGGTTTTACCAAATTTCTTTTTAGAATTACCACATTTTCTCGTTGGATTATTGACTAGCTTAAAAGCCGCACTATCGGGCGGCATTTAAGCTAGCCCTTGCGGAGGTCTCTTGATTGGGCCGTCATCACAATAGATAGGGAGTAGTAGATGCGATAAGCAACAACCGCAGAAGAACTCAAAATTGATCGCTGCATTAAAGTATTGCATTAATATTTAAGCTTACCTTTTAAAAGTTCAATGATAAATCTTCTGTCACAATTTGTTGTCCGTAGGTCCTTACTTTCCGTATAAACAATAATTTTTGTTTCGTGAGTGACTTTTGCTGGATTTCACAATTGATTTTGATTATTCACAAATTTATTTCCAAATTATAAATATTGTTATCGTCCAAAAAAAATCAAATCGTCATAAATGTCATGTAATAAATCGTCGAAAACAATTGCAGTATTAAAAACTTTGTAATTTAAACTTCAGGATAACGGGTTCGGATCTGGCACGGAATGTTTTTAATTTGCTCCGAGAGTTCGCCTGATTCCAAAATGCTATGATATGTTGGGCTCCGGCTTCTGGGAGTAAATTTGAAAAAGTGTGGCACACGGACATTCACATTTATTATATAGATTAACAAATAAATCAGCAAGAATAACCAAGAGCAGATTTGGCAAGAAAGAAAAAAAAACATAATGAATGATTATTAAACATATGTAATTAGCGGCCTTTGAGAAACATGAAGGAAAAATAATTCTACAAAGCGTTTACAATGTGAAAAGTGATTAATAAAACAATTAGTTAGGATGCAACTTTGCCCATAAAATAAAACCAACTTGAAAGGTGGTGTTGATTTTGATTCTGTCTTGGTTAAGTAAGTAGAGAATAAAGTTTCCACACAGAAGGGACGGAAGAGAAATTCTGAAATACATGCGCACTATCATTGTGACTTCGTATTTCGTCGACAAACTTTCTAATTATTTGGCTTTTGTGTGAATTCCGAGGGGCATTTCATCATTTTACAGTAATATTTATTTTTATTTATAGTAATAAAATTCGTACAACAACAACAACTATAACAACAAAAAAGAAAAACAACAACAACAACAATAATAATAATAATAATAATAATAATAATAATAATAATAATCGACTGATTATAATCAAGAAGTTGTCCTAGATAATATAAAAGAAAAAGTCCCATTTTATGTGACATGCGCCTTCAAACGCTTCCCCTTCTCCCAGTAGAGAAGATTAAATTGAGTCAGCGTTAACAAGAACAATCTGTTGGATATTCGATGATGCTAATTTGTTTTTAAAAAATAATTGAAATTGAAAATGAAGAAACAAAGTAAGAAAAGTTTAAACACCCTTTATAAAAGACTTAAATAATAATAAAAAAGACTACTGCTCCAATACACTTCACACACATATTACGAAATGGTCCAAGTCCGACAATTATTTTAATATATTTTATATTGCTATACGTTATGGCTATAGGCACAAATATTTAAGTAAATGCTCTGTTTATAATAAACAGTATTAACCAGCCTGAACTTCCGAGAAAATTTTATAGAAAATATGTGTCCCCCGACAGGAATCGAAACTGTTACCTACACGGAACCATCACATAGCCTGACGTGCTTTACCAGTTAAGCTAAAGAGGAGCGTCTGGTTAGCAAGGTCGATTTTGCTGCTTGTAAACTACAATTCTTAATGATTTCCATCGAACGATCATATCAGCTCGAAGCGCATCTAAACGTAAACAAATTTCGCGGGTGTTCAGGCCGGTAAATCTTGTTAATAATGTTTATTATGACAGAGCATTTACTTAAATATTTGTGTCTATATAAATGTCCAACAATAAAATACATTAAAATAATTGTCGGACTTTGTAATGTTTGCTGTCATTTGTTTATTATAATTATCTCCTACTTACTCTTGTAAACTTCAGATTATTGATACATTTCTCAATACCTCTTAATAACACCCAACCCCGTCTTAAAAATGTTTTTCTTCGATATTTTAAACAAAAATAAGTAATATTTGTTTTCATTCTGATTGAGTAAAATTTACACCAGTTAATCTTCATCAAATAATGTTACAGAAAACTATATTTCATTTTTTGAAAGATTTGTTTATTGAAGATACGTATACGATTTCAAACATCATTTCAATCAATTTAAATTCTGTTTGAAATACAGTCAAGCATTTTGGTTACTGGAAATATTAAATTTAATCTATTGCATTGGAATTAAATTGAAATAATAAAAATTTAAATAACTGTTGTTCATTGTAAAATTTATATATTTATCTGTAGGTGCCGCTTTTTTGGGAGACACCTATTGGCGTCCGGTTATCTCCAGCTAGGATCGAAACCCGACTGAATTGGCATTAGTCGAGGATGAAGGTGAATTTAAGCGTATTTCTTTTTAGATAAACACACAGTGTTTGAGAGAACTCGATTCGATTTACCAAAGAGTCTTACATTATTAGCCGTAATAGTCACTGTTTACAAACCCACACTTCCTCTCCAGAGAGCTCCACTGATATATATATATATATATATATATATATATATATATGTGTGTGTGTGTGTGTGTGTGTGTGTGTGTGTGTGTGTGTGTGTGTGTGTGTGTGCGTGTTCCATCTCAAACATTGGCTATACTTTTGACGACAGCGTGTCAAATGATGATTTCGCAAAATGGAATTTTGCTGGAATTGAGTCTTTCCTGATGCAGTCACAAATTCGCTGGGCTGGTCATGTTGCAAGGATGAGTGAATACAGAATATCTAAGGTCCTCATGTATAGACACCCTGAGAGTGGACAAAGGACTGTTGAACAGTAGTGGCTCAGCTATAGAGACTAAGAGTAACCTCTTAGCTGTCAATATGCCTCATACTAACCTCGAGCTAGTTTCCCTGGATAGAAATAACTGGTGATGTTATGAGCCAGTGTGGTATCAGAAATGTTGAAATCAGTCATATTGACGAAAGACAACGGCGAAAAGTGTGTGAAAATATTCCTTTTGATATATCCCGAGATTCTCGCTGTTGCACAATACGTGGACTCGTATGCAGGTCACTAGCAGGACTGAAATATCTCATTGTTATACATGTTCACCGTAGTCTGAACGTAGAATCAGCGCAGTAAGTAATTTGTTCAATGAAAAAACAGCAGTGTCTAGTAGCAGCTGTTCAGTAATACTTAAGGTCTTCCATATCAGAGGTTGGCAGTGAATATTCCGAGAAAGTAGCAGAGCGTAATTCAGTAGTTCTTCTGATCATCGATATCAGAGGTCGGCAGTGTATATTAAAAAAAAAAAAAAAAATGGCCGCCTTTATACACGTCGGATTGAATATTTTAAGTCTTTTGATTGGTTAACTTCTATTGGTGCAGTATGAAATGAGTCAGCTCATTTTGGTTGGCTCACTAGTACCTAGGGGTACCAAAAATCGTAACACTCATACGGTCTGAAAGATAAAGACTGAATGTAATTGTCGTATCTTCATTCGTTGAAATCGACGGAAGAGTTCATCATATGTGTGTGTGTATGTGTGTTTGATATTTATAATGAATGTTGGCGTCTGAATTTATTTCGTGTATACATTGTGAATTGTACAAGGATTTGTCTGAATGCTTCAAGCTGAAGACAGTTTTAGATTTATTAGAAATTTCTTGAAAGGATCGTAAGTTACAATTGTATTATTATTTATAAAACAATTGTAACTTATAATCCTAATGAAGAAGACGTCATTAATAGAGATAACGTAAAAGCTTTTCACGCGTGAATAGAAAGAAGCCAATCGACGTAATTCAAAGATAACCTAAATTTCCGTGCCCTGGAAAAAGTATGCGTACATTGGTCAGAACAGATCCTGAAACAAAAGATAGGACACATATCTAAAACGAGATCCGTTTTTATGTATGGGACCGTAAAACAGAAATAGATGAGGTATGAAGTGTTGTTGAGATGTTTGGGGTAACAAGAGCGACTGACAAGTGAGCGGAAATTGTTTTGATTTTATTTCCAACAATAAAACTGCTGGAGATTTTCCTTTCTTCTTTCAAGTGCTAACAAATTTGGCGCTACACGCTGGCTGTTGACAACAAGTCGTGGGGTCTGTAAATTACGAGAAGAGATTTTGTGTTGTTATGTCAATCTTTTTAGCAAAATGGCTTGTCAGTAGACACGGGGCGTAGGCGAAAGTTTAAGAGAGTCAGATATAATTTTGTACGAAGCACGAGGGATGTTTGTTCTAAGCACCAAATTTTAAAGAATCTTTTACTTCAAACTATGCCTTTAACACACACACACACACATACACAAACACACACACATACTCTCTTTATCTCTCTCTATCTCTCTCTCACACGCACACACATACTCTCTTTATCTTTCTCTATCTCTCTCTCACACACTCTCACATACTCTCTTTATCTCTCTCTCTCTCTCACACACACACACATGCTCTCTTTATCTCTCTCTATCTCACACACGCACACACTTTTGCATACTATTGCATATACGTGCCTGGTTATTATTGTGTATTTAGATAGCAGGCTTTCATTGATACATGTTTGATTAAAAATGACGACCGATGATTCACCCACCCATCTTTCCTTAAATCTTCTTTTTCTCATACCAGAGAGAGTATACTTATGTCCACTGAATCACGATATTGTCGGCATATTTTTCACGGAGACATTTTAACAATACTTGTCAATTTCCAGACCAGCTTTTTTGTAGATGCGTATGGTTTTCTTATTTTGAAATAATCCTAAAATTCGGAATAGATCATTGTGTGTTATTAGTATGTGTTACTATCAGCGGACGTCTCTACAGATCTAACATTGGACTAATTTCACACAGTAGGAAATGTCGATGTGCACCCCCAATACTCGGACACGAGTTACGCCACATTTCTTGCACTAATACAGATCTATGCTTCTACTTTGAGTGGATCTTGAGCCTCGTATTGGGTGAATCTTCAATATTAACTTCTCTTTCCATATAAATAGCAAATTTTATATTATATATATATGACAAAACGAGGATTTTTTTTTATTCATTTCACCCCAAGCAAGGAGACAATGCCACCAGAACTCGTGTCTAGGGTTACTGGGATTAAAAATGAATGAAAATGAGAAGATGGGGAAGATTGAGGAAAGGACAAAAAAGAACAGGCTTCAAGAAAACAGAAGGTGGCGATTGACGTTGTATTTAAATGTTTGAAGATATCAATTATCCGGAAAGCAAGTAAACGGGAAGAAATCCCACAGGTAGAAAGAGAAAGAAAAACACTTTACTCCTCACTTTCTGTCCTAAAATATTCAAGAGGGCCGATATAGTGTCCAATAATTAAGATATTAAACGAATATTTTTGATGGAGTTCCTTGAATAGATTATTAAAAAAAATGCATCACTCCAGTTGTGCAAACTAAACATATCACGTTTATTAATTATTACAAGAACATTCAAAATAAACAAGCTTATCACCAGCTCATCATCAGCTATGAAAACTGATTAAATTAAAAAATAAGGGATTAACATTTTATATATGAATACAAATCGCCATAGATAACTGCATCCGCAATGAGAAGAGATTCAGGAATAATTATATACAAACTACAACTCGCTTATCAAGACGCCTGACAATATGTCTCACCGACCATAGCTCCATAGGAACACATTTATATTCTCTTGGTAATGCGCCGACATCGATACGCAACATTATTGTAGAAAGTACAAATGGGATAAGCAGTTTCAACTAAAAACTTCGACTAAAAATAATGGAAGCCAGTATTATAAAAAGTCACTTAGTGACATAAATTATGAGCATGGCTGCAATATAATGGCTATGTTCAATAATAATAAGAAGAATACAGTGTAACCCGGATATAAGAGAGTTGTCGGGACCGGAGAAGAAGTCTCTTATATCCGGGTTTCTCTTATATCCGGTTTTGGTCTATTATATATACATTAACACAGGTTCTAATTTGGGACTATAGAAAATATCTCTTATATCCTGGTTTTTCTTATATCCGGGTTACACTGTATATATATTTATACATATAAATATAAAATTGAAGTCAACACTGAGAGGCGACAGGCTGTTTCATGCTAGACGCAATCGTCAGGCCACGAGTGTTGCTTTTTTTTTCTCGACTATTTATATATACATTTGGGGTAGTCTATTTTGGCAATTATTCAATATTTATACATATATATATATATATATATATACAAATATATATATATATATATATACATATATATATATATATATATACATATATATATATATAAAGAGAGAGAGAGTTAGAAAGAACGAGGTTCATACAAACGTATAGTGATTTATTAAGCGTATTTTAGATGTGGCACAAAGTCTAAAGCATGGAGAACTCATTGAAAATCGAACTCACTACTCAGTCGTAATTAATCTAACGAGACAAGCTTTCTACTCATTACACTACATCGAAGTGTTCACGCATACATATATATGGATATAAGAGAATTATTGGCTTTATTTTTAATCCGACATTTTTATTACTTCAAACGTTATTTTTAGTGGATACCCGTATGTGAAATAGACGTCTAGTTTTTATTTTAAACCTTTATATTACATCTATCAGCATGCACACCTGAAAGATCTGAAGAAATAATGTGCTCTTCGGTAGTGTTCGAACATGCGTCCCCTTTCATAGGGGAAACTGCCGCTTCATTCCGCGTGCCTTAGACGACACGGTCGAAGGAAGCGAACCGCTATTTTCCCTTTTTAACGAAAGTACATGTCCTCGTTCAGATTGATTTTCTTGAAAGCCCACATCGGCTCAGTTTCGTATCCTAGACGTAAGCAAAGGAATCTCTAAAGTACTAATTGGTTTATTTTCAATCCGACATTTTTATTACTTCAGATTTTATTTTTAGCAGATACCCGCCCCACACGCAAGCCACCAATCTGCCACGGAGTGGCATGCCACAAGCGTTTACCACTGGTGGCTCGCTGCCAAACCGCCAGCGGGTTCGTCTCGGCAATGTTACTACTTGCGGACCGCTAGTGGCCCACCGTTGGCCCCCCAGTTGCCTGCCGTTGGTTGCTACCATAGGACAGCTGGCGTTGCCATCGGCGGCACGCCAGCGGCTTGATTGTAGGGCGTATTTTAGACAGACACCTCGTTTTTATTTTAAAAATTGTCTATTGCGCTGATTTCTCGAGAGGGCAGTCCAATAGATGTAATAAAAACTGTTTAAAATAAAAACAGGGTGTCTATTTAAAAGACATCATGCCGAGTAAGAAATCAGTAAACTTCGAGAGAAACTCCGATAAGTTATAAAAATATAGGTTATCTCCCTTTGGCGTATAACTACTGCTGATAATAGGAAGAGTGTATGAAAATAATAATAATGGTTATGACCCAAAATTGGGCGCGAATTATCATTCGAGCGCCAACTGCAGGCGCCAAAAAGAAGATAGTGCGAAAAGATGTTTTTCTGCTCACCTCCATGTTGGCCACGTGCTAACATGAATGATACATGGACAAAGCAATGATGCAAAGAGAAAGCAGCTACGACAAGCAGAATATAAACACCATTGAGATAAGTGTTTCATCTATTTCAAACAGACGATACATTGATGTTTAACCGTTAGAGGAATACGGTTTAGCAATCCTCTATTCTCTTTCTCGTTATCTAATGTGTTTCTTGTATAAATGTTGTGAGACCGATAATTCCCTACATCATGGACTCTCCCAGTACTATATTATTATGTGAATGGTAGTATCATGGGAGGAGTAGCACCAGTAATGCGCAGCCGCGTACGATACCAATACCGGACACCACTGGATAGTAAGCTCTGCTTACACTATTCTTTGTGACTTTTCTGTTTAATATATCTTTCTTACCTCTAACCCGTGTTCCGTGTTTTCCTTCCGTGGCCCCTACTTCGGGTCCACATCAATAAAGTAGGTTTTCACAATGTTCAATTGTCTCACTTTGTTCATCATGCTACGACTCGATATGAGATTCGTTAAATTCTCCTCATTTTGCTAAAAACGTATTTGTAAGTAAGCAATTTTGTCCAAAACATACGTATAAAATTGCTATCTCACTCTCTCTCTCTCTTTCTCTGTGTCTCTCTCTCTCTTTCTATATATATATATATTAAATTAATATATATATATATTAATAATCATATATATATATATTTAATTAATATTTATATATATATCAATATTCATATATATATATATTAATATATGTATATATATATATATATATATATATATATATATATATATATATATATATATATATTGAACAATAAAAAATATTAAAAAATTAAAATCTTCATACACACTGGGTTGTATATTAATATTCTTTCCTTTTTATTATTATTTCATTTAGATTCCTCGACTAGTTTCGACCAACATGGCCATCATAAGGAGAAAAAAAAATCTGTTTGCTGGTAGCAGTGATATATATATATATATATATATATATATATATATATATATATATATGCTGGTAGCAGTGATATATATATATATTTATGTGTGTGTGTGTGTGTGTGTGTGTGTGTGTGTGTGTGTGTGTGTGTGTGTGTGATCAATTTGCCGAACGCATAAGCAATTTTTGGTAAGAATTTTGAGAATTTTTTGAAAAATCGAGAAAGATTTGAGCATAAACATATCGAGACAGCAAATATCCATTATACTGTTGTCCTTTTATATGTGAGAAGATTTCTCCTCATACTCTTTCTGTATATGAAAAAAAATATTAAAGTAATGTTTACCTTCACAGCTAAGAGAGATTGATGCTGGACACGAGGTGTCCAAAAAAAATATATCAAATAATTATTTGCCTTCACAGTTAAGTGCAGTTTTTATTGATCCGACGAGGAGTTCAAAATATATAAATATAATTATTTGCCTTCACAATTCTGTGAGGTTATTATATACACGTGTTCCAAATATATATATAAATGAATTTTACCCGTCTTCACCGTTCACTGAAATAAATCCGGATAGGTGGAGACTAAAATAAAATTTTAAAAAAATACTTTTAATTCATTGACTATTTCAATATGGATAAATACAAGGTGTGTAAATGAGTTAAGGCCCTTTCTGATTCTAAAAATAATTTAAAGTATGATATTAATTTAAGTATAAAGTATGATATTAATTTAAGTTTATAGTATGATATTAATTTATGTATAAAGTATGATATTAATTTATGTATAAAGTATGATATTAATTTAAGTATATAGTATGATATTAATTTAAGTATAAAGTATGATATTAATTTATGTATAAAGTATGATATTAATTTAAGTATAAAGTATTATATTAATTTAAGTATAAAGTATGATATTAATTTAAGTATAAATTATGATATTAATTTAAGTATGAAGTATGATAATAATTTAAGTATAAAGTATGATATCAATTTAAGTATAAAGTATGATATTAATTTAAGTATAAAGTATGATATTAATTTAAGTATAAAGTATTATATTAATTTAAGTATAACGTATGATATCAATTTAAGTATAAAGTATGATATTAATTTAAGTATAAAGTATGATATTAATTTAAGTATGCAGTATGATATTAATTTAAGTATAAAGTATTATATTAATTTAAGTATATAGTATGATATTAATTTAAGTATATAGTATGATATTAATTTAAGTATAAAGTATGATATTAATTTAAGTATAAAGTATGATATTAATTAAAGTATATAGTATGATATTAATTTAAGTATAAAGTATGATATTAATTTAAGTATAAAGTATTATATTAATTTAAGTATAAATTATGATATTAATTTAAGTATAAAGTATGATATTAATTTAAGTATATAGTATGATATTAATTTAAGTATAAAGTATGATATTAATTTAAGTATATAGTATGATATTAATTTAAGTATAACGTATGATATTAATTTAAGTATGAAGTATGATATTAATTTAAGCATAAAGTATGATATTAATTTAAGTATGAAATATGATATTAATTTAAGTATAAAATATGATATTAATTTAATATTCCTAAACATTTGACAAAGATATATTAATTTTTCCTTAAACCAGTTATTCAAAAATATATACTATAATATTTACCACGTGAACTACGATGAAAGTAAAACAAGAATGATCGGGTATATAATTTTGTTTTTGCGCAGGGGTTCCTTGAGACATGTAATCTATTTTAAGTGTTACGCAAGGGTAAAAATGTTGAGAAACGCCGCTCTAGATTGAGTGGCTTATGGGCCATATAAAAGCTAATATTATTGCAAAAGAAATATCCCCTTAATTTTTTACGCTTGACTTTTCGGTGAAGTGAACCATTCGATGAAGCGAAGATTCGATTTAACGCTTTCGGTGAAGTCAGTTTTCACAGATAAGTGATATTTACTGTTAGCCTATGTACACACAACTATCAATAAAGGACAGTGTTGTTATTTAAAGTTCATTAGCAATAACAACTCTATTTCAAATTATCACTTAAAGATATATTTAGGTTATAATAGTTTCTTTTGAAACAATTAATATCATTAAATCGCAGTGGTACACTCGATTTGATTTGACAGCATTTTATATTTCTGTAAACCTTATACCGAAAGCAGAGAGTCAAATATAAAAACGGTGAGAGAAGATGCCGGGGCGTCATTACTTATCAGCTGTCGAAGGAACTGTTGATGAAGATTGAGAACATTAAACCACAAAGAGATAGGATCAAAAGCACAATAAAAGTAAAAGAAAAAGAAGACAAAGAAGCAAACGAGTTATGATAATAACAAAACAATTAAGAATCTTTTAAGAAAGTGACTTTTTTTCCAGTACAAGCAGAGAAATGCCAAGTACTTAGCTCGGAATTTGGTTGAGAGAGGAGGGCGTCGCCTTAAGCAGGGCTTTTATCTTTACGCCGTGCCGCTGTGATACAACGCCACTGAAAGATTTCAACAATCGTAAAAATATTTCTGCATATATACGAGGTCGGGGGCGAAGAGATTTTAGGTCGACCCACTTCCTAAAATTTGTCCAAACATGTAGGTACCTCCAAAAATTCGTATACCTAAGGTTTAAATATATTTTTCATAAATGACAAATCCTTTTAGAAGCTTTCAAACCGCTTCAAATGAAAGCTAAAGGAGTAAATTTTCTAATTCCAGAAAAAATACTGTGGAGTATTTCAAATAGAATTATAAATGATGTTTAGTCGATGCTTCCGAAAAAAAAAAACAATTGAAACGGCCATTTTTAACTTTTTTTAGTGAAATGTAAACGAACTTATTTTTAAGATTTAAAATTCCCGCTAAAATAAGATATACATTTCTGAAAGTTAAATTAATCTGTTCTGAAACAAAAATCACTTGCTTATAGCATAAAATTTTCTAGACAAACATTTCTTGACCTTGGGTGTTGTTATTTTCACGTCTCCATCGATAATTTGATGACTGAAAATGTGTTGACATGTTTAGTACGGTGGATCAAAAGTGACATAACGGTTTTTTTGTTTCTTATAATTTAAAATACTATATAAATTTCTTACATTATTGAGTTACTTCTTTCTCTTTCATATTTAATAGCTAAAATAATGATAACTAATTTATTAATTATTAATATTAAATTAAGTTATATTTTTAATTTAATAACTGCGATAATAACTAATAAAATTATTATTATATTATTAATTAAAATATCGCACTGAGTTAATAATTGTTTAAATTGATAAATGAGATCATTTTATTATCTCAATTTAATTTTTAATTTAATAACTGAGACCTTTACATGTCAAGGGGCCTTGTCCAAGGAGGAGACAAGCTTTGAAACACGTGATCTTTTAACCATAATGTCACTTATGAGATATAATACAAAATAAAAAAAATATAACATTTTGACGCACAAGAAAATTTTTTTTAATTATTGTAAAAAGTATTGGTAGCATTATTTCTATTAAGCTTTTAATTTTCGCTTAGTAAATATAGTCTTCACTTAAAAATTTAATAACCAACCCCATGCGCTGCATGAAAGAATTTTAAAACATTTTTAAAATTAAAGAAAAAAATGAAAAAAATTAAAAGAAAAATGCAAACAATTCTTGTAAAAATACTTTGTTCATCGAAAAAAATTGTTTGCATTTTTCTTTTAATTTTTTGATTAAATGATTATTAATGATTATTAAATGATTATTTTTTGATTAAATGATTATTTAACTTCTCCAAAGAGTCCTACAAATTAAAAAAAAATTTTTCCACACTCTTTGAAATTCTATAAAATTTCATGAATTAATTTATGGGGGGGGGGTAACAGATGTAAAAAAAATATATTTTTACTATGATTTTCTAAAAATAAAAATTTCGAAAATAAATTCATTAATTTTTTAATGAGTCCTGAAAGTCTCATTTAAATTAGACAATTATTTGATTTTTGCAATAATTTCAAAATTAATGGGTTTTCCCCCGAAACTGCTACACTAAACATTGCGATGACCACAAGTCGTACGGTTTTAACAAAAAAAAAACGAAATTTTTTACCCAAATTTAAAACGTTAGAAAGAAGAAAAAAATTAAAAAAATATTTAAAAATACTTTGTTCTTTCCTCTTAATAATAACATAAATATTTTAATGATGAAACTTTGTTTTTATT
>OZ038480.1:137327092-137357092 GCA_964036315.1 Acanthosepion esculentum
CTCTTTAAGTTTTTAACACTTTGTCGGTTTCACAATCTGCATTGTTTGCTTTCCGGTGTCGCATCACTGAAGCTTATCACGAACACTCAGGAGAAAGTATTAATCACTTTATTATTAAAAGCAATTTATCAATCATCTATAATTACGATTTTCTCTTTTCTTGCGAGAAGGCTTTTGACTTTTCGAAGAGTGGAATCTATTTCAACAATTATTAATATCAAAGCATTACTTTTGACATAACCTCTGGAGCTGTAGATTATCATAAAAAATCTCAAAGACAATTTAAAACCAAAGACTTATATACGATTTTGTGGATTCAAAAATACATTTCGACTCAGTGGATAACTCAGTTGATAATAAATCGTGAAAGTGAAATTAATAAAACAGGTGAATAAGCAATTATACAACGAGTTGGCTTATTGCTTTGTAATGACCATTACCAATGTAATAGATATAGAAAAATGATATAAAAATCTTTGAGAAATTTTACTGGGAAAATAAAAAAAGGCGAATGAAGTAATAAGAGATTTGTGATACTAAAGAATGCCTCAATTATGAAAAGAGAAATTAACTTACGAAGATGAAAAATTCTTGATAGTGCCGCTATTGAATATTACCAAAATATAAATTAGCGCCTCACATTTTTTTCAAATATCTCCTTCCCAAGCCAACATACTTGTCTATATTTTTCTTAAATTAAAAGAGAATGGTTAAATTCAAAATCTTCTATTATTTCAAATATGAAACACATACAATAATTTCGCAAAAAAAAAAATACAAATATTAATTACATTATAAAACAATTCAACAACAAGAGCAACATTTACTTACTAAGTGTTATGGTCCAGGTTCCTTGTACCACGGTGATGGTCCAAGGTAGAACCAATGAAGAATAACTCGGAGACAGGTATGGAAATAACACAGATATATTCCAAACAGAATATGTACAAAAGAAGTAGAAGTGTTAGTAATAACAATCAGGTTAGGATAGAGAGAACTATATTGTCTCGACCAGTATCACTATTCCAATGTCTTACAGTAATCGTCTGACGCGACTCTGTCTCTGACTGACTCACACTGCCTGACTGATTCTGACGATGTTCAACAACACGCCCACGTGTGTCGAATGTGCCACAAGGCCGGTTTAATATGGGCTCACCGAGCCCGTAGGCTCGGCCAAAAAATGCCCGTAGAACCCGTATAAACGGGATCGGGTTGGTCAACCTCCCCGAACGAGGCTCAGCTCTTCGGCGGAGCCTCGTCCGGGTTCCTCTCTACCCAGAGGCAGATAGTTCGACCGTCTAGCAGACAGTTCGACCGTCAAAAAGGACTGAACTCTGACTACGGCTTCCTCTTGAGGCGCAGTATTTATGGTGTACGGAATAGTCCATTACTATTATGGGTAAATTCCCATAACACTAAGTGATGTAAATTTAGGAGTCATTAATTTCCATCACGTAGCATCATCCTTTATCTTCAGTTTCCCTTAGCAAATACAGTATTAAGTAAGGATTTTTACATTTAAAATTCTGAAAAACTAACGACATATTTTACATACTTGATGCAAAATAAAACCCCTACATTTCAGATTTCGGAAGGCTTTAGCTAAGAAATTTAATTCTGTCTTTAAACATATATATGTATATATATAAGTAAAAATCATCCACATACAAGCTTGTTTCGCTGTATCACAGCTTATCAGTGTGGCGAGACATCCGATTGCTTCAAGCCGGGATCAAAACTCCTCCGATTTGTAATAAGTCAGAGATTATACCTCTAAGCCATCTGCGCACGGCAGAGAAAGGTACATTTTTAGCGTATTATATATGTGATATATACAAACGCCAGTAGCCAAGAGCACTCAATTCATAACTGAAGAGCAATGCGTTAATATCAAGAGCAGCCATTTTTTTAAAAATCACTCTTAAAGATTATCTTTAACATTAAATTGATTTCTTTTCAGAACACGAAATGTGTAAAAACTGTTTTTATTTTTAAATGAATATGTGATTGTTATGTATGTTTTTAGAGTCATCACATTGTGTCCTTGTTCATAGTAAATGTTGGCTTAATCTCACAACCTGTTCTGCCGGCTTTAATGAAACATTTATGAAAGGGAAATTGCAGCCCAAATACATATGAAGTAATGTTGAGAAATGTCTGTGTGACCACTTTCGAAAATAAATTATTTAAGCACGAAAAATTTTGAGAAATGCGTTCTTGCTTGGGTCGAGATCTTTTTAGCACCCCTCATATAACAATTCTATATATTTCACTTATTATACGTATTATTTTTTCTTTCTTTTTTTTAATCTGTTGTTATTGTTTTAAGTATTTAATTATGCTTAGGATTTGGCGCACGAAAAGATTTTCATGTGTTAGTCTTCGTCGTAAAAGTCTTTGGACGAATCATTTCAATCTTTATTCAGACGGACGGCCCGTCAGTCGATTCAGCGAATACTAATTTCATCAAGCGAACCTAATTTCATCGATGCCCGTTGCTAAGACTTGTGCATATCTTAAGCAAATGTGACTGGGGCAACCGAACTCAAGCAAGCGGGAATCGAATATGTTTTCATATTTCAGGAAGGGGATTTATGCAGGGGGACTTGCACTTGGCTCCCATACCTCAACGTTCATTGACATGATCCTGGGCTGAGTGACAACTTCAGGAAACATCTCATAATTTATATATATATATATATATATATATATATATATATATATATGTGTGTGTGTGTGTGTGTGTGTGTGTGTGTGTGAAAGGATGCAAAATAATAGTGACTATAATAGTATCCGAAACAAAACAGGATATATTGGGACAAAGTGGAATCGATTTGTTATCGATGCATTTCGCCAATTACCTATGTTAGGGTAGGTGTCTTCAGGTTGGAATTGGAATTATATATATATAAGGAATATAGTTTTAAGTTGTGCTATATTTATCGGATAAAGTGTTCAATATCAGAGATAGAGCATATGTAAATATAAAAGTGAACATTGAAGTTAACACTCAGAGGCGACAGGCTGTTTAATGCTAGATGTAATCGTCAGGCCGCGAGTGTTGGGATTTTTTCTTGACTATTGATATATACGGGTCAGTTGGTTATTGTGTGTAGTCCATTCTGGTCGTTATTATGTCAGGAATAGCTTGTTTATTTATTTGGGCTAATTTATTTTACTTGTTTGAAACAAGTAATATATATATATATATATATATATATATATATATATATATATATATATATATATATATATGTATATATATATGTATATATATATATATATATATATATATATATATATGTATATATATATATATATATATATATATGTATATATATATATATATATATATATATATATATATGTATATATATATATATATATATATAACTTTGCTATATTTCTGCGCAGCCTGGTCACTATATTGTCGGGACAATATTTTCGAAAATTTAGAACGCATTCACCAGCAAAATCTTCTTTCAATATTGAACATCAAATGGATTTAATATCTGGCCAACATGAATTTCCTGAAAATAGTCAACAATCAAAGCATCGAATCACTGATCATTAAACACTGTCTTCGATGGTCAAGACTTGTAGCAAGAACAGAAATGTTAAAGTTTCCACTTCAAGATTTATTCAGCTAGATCACGTCAAAGAAATGACCACGAGATCGCGTTCTTCAAAGAGACAAGGAACAAAACACAATGCAGCATTGAAAGCCACTTGACTTGAGCATAAATCGTTTGAAACATAAACCCGAAACTGTACCAACTGGTGGAGTTCCATCAACATCAGATGCAAAAACTTCGATGCCACCAGAAGAGAAAAGGATGAAGACAAGGAACAAGAGAAAAAGTCTTGACAAAATCAACCTCATCCTCCGCCAACATTCCCAAGCAGTCAATGCCATCGACTCTTCCATGCAAGAATTCGTGTAATTAGTCATGACCGCCATCATCATAAAGGAAGCGACCAGAAAGGAAGAAATTAAAATCTTAGATAAGAGATAAAGCCAATGAGGATGAATAGTAATAAATCCACAATTATTAACGATACTGCTTTAATTCTGCTTCGAAGACTCGACCTTTAGGCAGACATGTGACGAGATGAAGGAACCCCGATAGACAACCTACGGCCAGAGAAAGTACTTGTAAAATCTCAATGCGCCCATGATATTACATTCGGCACGTAAACCACACACGTGTAAAACCCGCCAAAATATTCATTAGGCGAAATCAAGATATAATATGGAGATAATTTATGCAAAATACGCTTATATATTTATATAATTACCTAATCTATCTATCTAACAAACTTCTCTCCACATCCCTCTCTCTCTCTCATTCTCTCTCTCTCTCTCTATATATATATATATATATATATATACATATATATATATGTGTGTGTGTGTGTGTTTGTGTGTGTGTATATATATATATATATATATATATATATATATATATATATATATGTAGGTGATATCAAAAATACTTTTACAAACATTGCGGGCGGGTTCCTCACACCAAAACAAGGGCACAATTCTATAAAAAATATATGTGTGTGAATCATTCGTTTTTGAGTTATGAAGTTTCAAGAAAGTTTACGTTTTACATTAATTAAGTTTCAAGAAAGATGCTGTTGTGTTGCTATTATAACTTCTTATTTTAAGGATATTTGATAACACGCACTTGTACTTGGTTTCAAGTAATTTGTTAACTGTTGTCTAGGCGTAATGTTTAGACTATTACTGAAACGCCTATGTAGTTATTCTGAAGACTGAATCCAATACAACGGGTATCTACTCAGTCCTCCCACTGGGATATGTTGTGACACAAGTTTATTGTGTGGAACCCAAGCGTTTCCATCCGGGCTATAAGGTAAAATTTACCCCCCCCCCCGGCGATGCCTGGCTCGGGTACATGTCTGTTTTTCTCAGTCGAATCTCTGTCCGAAGATAGAGACCCGAATGAGTCAATTTATACCCGAAATTCTTGTCTTGTCGCAAGCGTGGCAGCGAACTGCTTGACTCCAATACGACTACTCGTGCCCCCATTTAGAAGAGTTGTGGCACAAGGCCATGAATATTATGGGTTTTACGAGCATTTCCCCCGGGCCATTTCTGAAAATTTTCACAGATCCTGCGAAAGCCGCATTGTATAATGTACTACACGTTTTAAATTTTCAGTTAAATTCTCTAACCCTAACTCTGTCCGAAGACAGAGACCCGATTGATTCACCCTCTGCCGGAAGACAGAGGTCTTGTCACCCACTGCTCGAAGACAGTGATCTTGTCTGTTGCTAGCCTGTTGCTAGCCTAGCAGCGGATTGCCTAACTCCGAAGTGATTAATAATTATCAATATCCCCACTGAGACGTGATGCGAAACAAGCTCGTTTACTCTAAGGAGAGCGGGCGTTTCCACACAGGCCACCGGTCAAAATTTGCCCAGCAAAAGCGAGCTCGGGCACATTATTTGTCTGTTATCTCAGCCGAGTCTCTGTCCGAAGACACTGACCCGATTGAGTCACCTTCAGTCTGAAGACGGATGTCTAGTCTCGCCGCGAGCCTGAGACTGACTCTGATGAGACTCGCATTTATCTCTCTCCTCACTAAGAAGAGACACGACACAAGGTCAAGACAAATGTGGGAAACCCGACCGTTTTAACCCGGGCCAATGGTCAAAATTTACGCAATCCCAGCAAAAGCTTGTTCAGTTACATGTTTACTTTTCTCAACTGCGTCTCTATACGAAGAGAGAACAACGACTTTGTTACCCTATGCCCGAAGACAGTGGTCTTGTCACAATCTGCCCGAGGACAGAGGTTTTGTCGCCCTCTGTCCGAAGACGGGTTTTGTCACGTCTCGAGGTTGGGACTGATTCCAGTGTAACTAGTATTTACCAGTGTCTACACATAGACATGAGGCGAAACCAGATCAATTTTACCGCGTGGAACCCGAGCCTTTCAACCTGGGCCATTGGTCAACATTTAGCCAGCACCCGCAAAACGGGCTTGGGTAAATGTTTTTCTCAGAAGAGACGCTATCTGAAGATAGAGCCCTGATTGTGTTACCTTCTGCCCGAAGACAAAGTTCTTGTCAGTCGCAAGCCCGACAGCGAATTTCCTGACACCAACTTGTCAGTTATTCGCAGCCGAGTGTCTATCCGAAGACAAAGCTCCGAATGTGTTATCCTTTGAGGGAAGACATAGGTCTTTTCTTGTCACGAGCCTGCGATGGTGTTTACCGGTCGACTGACTGGAAACAAGAAGCAACACAAGATCACGTTTTATGTGGGGAACATAAGCGTTTCTATCTGGGTTAAAATTTACACAGTCCCCGCCAAATCGGACTCGTGTACAGCAATGGCCTGTTTTTCTAATCGAAGACTGAACCCCGAATGCATCACTCTCTGCCCGAAGACAGAAACCTTGTCAAGATATACCCGTAGACAGAGATCTTGTCCTCTTGCGAACTTGTGACTGACTACGATGCGATTCGTATCTACCGCTCGCCTCACTGCGTTTGACGAAATAAAAGAAATGTCTTACGTCTTTTGTAAAATTGTAGTAGCATTAGATGCTAGTGGTGACGAGGTTGGAGTGGTGATGTTACACAAACACGATGGTGGGAACATGAAATCTTTCGCTCATGCTTCACGCTCGCTTCTACCGACAGAGACGAATTACAGTCAGATAGAGAAAGAAGCTCTAGCAATCATATTCGCTATGAAAACATTCCATAAATTTATTCATGGAAAGAAATTTCCCATTGCAATTAGACCATAAACCGTTATTAGCGATATATGGTTCAAAGAAAGTTATACCTACCCACACAGCTAACTGATTACAGCGCTGAAGTACCATCCTGTTAAAATATAATTTTACGATAGAAGACCAACCGTCTAAAAAATTAGCACATGCGGCTGATTTATCTAGGTTAACAGATAAAAATGCGGAACCACTGGAGGACACGGTCAAAGCAGCGCTAAAAAGCGAGATGGAAATAAAACATTCTCTGCAACTTAGTACAGAGATATACAATTACACTGGATGAAATTAAACAAAAAGCTGAAAAGGGCGTCTTTTTTGCTAAAATAAAGAAGCAATTACCCGAAACTAAAAAATACAGAATCAGAAATTGAACGCGTACTTGATATGCAATGGTGGTGTAATGTAACGCTAAAGAATTGTAATACAGAGAGGGTTACCGAAACGCATGTCAAAGAATTTTACTTCCGGGCACTTCAAGAATGAAATCTCACATGAGAGATTTTGTATATTGAATCGGCATGGACCAAGATATCGAAAAGAAGCAGTAAAAGCATGTAGAGGTTGTGCTCTGGCAGCAAAACTACAAATCATAAAAATAGAATCTTGGCCAAAGACACACACAGCGTGGTCAAGAATGCACATCGATTTTACAAGTCCTATAGATGGAGCATATTATCTAGTGGTAGTTGATAGTTTTACGAAAACTGATTTACTGTTTTTTTCGATGTCTTGGTCTATGCTGATCCAATATACTGTAGGTGTTAACCTAGATAAATCAGCAGCACATACTAATTTTTTAGACGGTTCGTATTCAATCGTAAAATTATATTTTGACAGGATGGTACCTCAGCGCTGTACTCCGTTATCTGTATGGGGAGGTATGCCTGTCTTTGAACCATATATCGTTAATAACAGTTTATGCTCTGCATGCAACGTGAAATTTCTTCCATGAATAAATTTATGGAATGTTTTCATAGCGAATATGATTGCTAGAGCTTCTTTCTCTATCTGACTGTAATTCGTTTCTGTCGGTAGAAGCGAGCGTGAAGCATGAGCGAAAGCTTTCATGTTACCGCCATCGTATTTGTGTAAAATCACCGCTCCAACGCCGTCACAACTATCATCTGATGCTACTACAATTTTGCCAAAGACGTAAGACATTTTTTTATCTCGTCAAACGCTATTTGACATTTGTGATCCCAATTCCACTTTATTCCTTTTTTCAGTAGACTTTTAAGTCGAGCTGTCGAATTTTGTATATTCTGTACATAATTTCGAAAATAATTAGCAAGCCCTAAATAAGCTTGCAACGAAGTTACTTTTGTGGGTCTAGGCATATTTCTAATTGCATTTGCCTTCAACAGATCTAGTTTCCTATCATTTTATCAATAATTTGACCCAGGTATTTTATTTTTGGCAAGAACCATTCACCATATTCTTCACTAAGCTTGAATCCGTTTTCTCTTATTTTTTGCATATTTCTTTTGACTTGCCCAATTTGTTCTTCGTTCAACGCAATCTTGATCAAAATATCGTCCAGATACGCCACTGTGAATTTGCAATCCGCCAGTATGGTATCGATGGTTTGTTGAAAAATAATCTGATGCCACCTATTTACCAAAAGGAATCCGATTCAACTTGTATAAACCCGTGTGCGTTAACTCAGAACATTGATTTTCAATCTGAATTTGTAAATATGCTTCATAGAAATCCAGATTTGAAAATATTTTTCAGCCGTTCAACTTTGTAAAATTTTATTCTGAACTTGGCAATGATTTGTTCTGTTTTTCAAGACAACTATTTATTCCAATGGAGAAATCCGCGCAAACACGAATTTTGTCATTTCTTTCTTTACGTGCACAGCTGGTGCCGCCCATTTTGAATGGTTTACATTCATCAATACACCAATTCTTTCTAGTTTTTCCTAATCTTCATTTATTTGTTCGAATGTTGCGAATGCTACGCTCCATTTCGGTTCAAATACTGGCGTCGAACTTTTTTTTACTTGAAAATTCTCCTTGAATTTTAAACACTTATGCGGCTCATTAGATAGACCATCAGGAAAACATTTGTTTTGATTTTTACTTCAATTTTTCGCTGTGACTTTTCAAATTTGCCGCTTGTCCACTTACGTTTTAACAATAAGCGTTCATCTGCAAATCCCACGGTTCGAAATTTTCTATCCAGTCCGTAACGAATAGATTCGTTGCATTTCTTAGAACATAAGCTTTTGTTTTTATCTGTTAATTTCGAAAATAAACAACACATTTTAAGTCTCCCATCAAAAATAATTTCTCGACAGAAACTGAAGTTGCGAATTTATAATAAAGGTTTACAAATTTCCTTCCATGTGGTTTCATTTGCTATTGAAATGTTACTACTCGTATGTAGTATCATTTTGACACCCACATTACTGATTTGCATTTTTCCAAATTTACTTTTCTTTCGTTCGCCTATTTTCCCGTCGCCATATTGTGGATTAGTTTCTTCCTGCTAAAATTGTTACTTGGTTTAGTTTTTTTTTTAATCAAAATTATAGCATTCTGCATTTTTCCATGGACAATCTTTCCTCAGATGCAATTGTCCACATCGGAAACAAGGTTTATATTACTTTTAGTGCATTTCCCTTAGCTTTTACCAATGCACATTTTTTTATTCTGAAGTTTTTCAGCACCATGCTTCAAACGTAGCATTGTTTGTCCAATACTTCCTGTAGTGTTACATTATTATTATGTCGAAATTTTAGTCCGTATTTCAGCATCTTTTTCTGCTGTTAAACCTTACCCGAAAATTAATTCCTTGAACATATCTGGAGTCATTTCCTTTAATTTAAATTGTTCACATTCTCTGTTGACGGTACTCACATACCTGACAATATCTTCATCTTCTTTTTTGGTAAAATTCATGCCCCATCCAACGAGCATGAAACAGAAAGCACTTCATCAGAATGTTTAATATTTCATCAAACACTATTTCACCAGGTGTACTCGGTAAAATATAATTGCAGTACTTTTCGTACTATATTGTCGCTATTTTTCAAAACAACACTATGTTTATCTTTTTATCTTCTTCGCAGTCACTGCATTTCAGACTAAATATTTCTTCATGTCTGCGAAAATACGTCAGTCGGTCATCAGGATTGAATACGAATTCTGATACGTTGTTTTTCACCTCGTCTGGCGAAAGAGACGTTGAAGCATTTCACTTCAAAACCACTTCCAACAACCCTTGTCGTTATTTTTGCAACTGTAGCAAGTGTTAAGTATTTTGTTGTTACTTCTGTTGTTGTTGTCGACTTTCAACTATCGAATTCAAAATTTTATCTATATCTGCAAGAAATTGATTTTTTTTTAATTCAACGCTGTTGGAATTTTTGTAACTCATGTTGCATATTTATGAGTATCGAAAATCTGGTCTCCCATTATTGTAACTCCAGTTATAACGTGGTAGTTGTTATACCGCGCTTGCGTTCAAGGTCCTTGCAAACTATTATAACTCTAGTTATTATGTTACTATATTTATCACGCTCTCCTGTTCGACTGTCCTCGTCGCCAACTATTATAACTTCCTATTGTTAGGTTATTGTTATAATACTCACTCGTACTTGGTATAACGTAATTCGTTAAATATTCTCTGTGCGTAATGCTTATGCTAGTGCCGTAACGCATGTATAGTTAGTATGGAGATTGACTCTAATACAACTGGTATTTACCCAATCCTATCTACAAGGACGGTAGCGGCAAAAGGACAGATTTTACGTGGGCGATTCCGAGCCAGTTGACTTAGGTAAAAATCCCCCTTAGACCCCGCATACAGGTGGTCGGGTTTTTCTACCTTCCCAAACGAGACTGCCTGTTGCCAAAACCTCCTCTGGGTTCCTCTCTGTCCGAAGGCAGAGAGTTCCACAATCTGTCGCGAGTCTGGCAGCGAACTGTATGAAAGCCGGTGCGACCTTCTACTACGGAACACTTTATTGTATTGGACCAGGTTATAGAGCTAGCGGGAGTGCTCTATTTACTCCACAACAGTTACCATGTAGACTAGTTTACATTTGTCATTCGTGTATATTTGTGGCTACACTATCTTAAACTTTTAACGTATTTAGTAGTATGTTAACTAAGATGTGTTCCGTTTAACAATGCCAGGTATGATTTTTACATACGGCCGTGCGAATGGTAATGGACGCGAGGCTGCACGGCTGTATAAGATTTTGTTTCCAGACCGAAGGCATCCGAGTCATCCAATTTTTGCTGCTGTGTATCGTCGCGTTGCATTTTTGAAGTGCGTATTGCCAGACATGAGCAAGTGGCAACACCGCGAGACAGTAACCTTGAGCAAGTAAACATTTCGCCATTTTAGTAACGAGAATGAAATTCACAGTATCCCAGCTGAAATGTTGCAGCAGTCAATGAGGAATCTCAACAGCAGATTTCAAGAATGCATTCGTACAGGAGGACGCCATCTACAGGACGTAATTTAAAAAAAAATGAAAATTCCATCATTGTTTCTTAAATGACATGTTTTAAGGTTTCAATTACTATGAATTATATATTTTTCTTCCATCACTCTTGGTTTTATTGGATTGTTAAAAAGTTCCCGTTTTTTGGGACACCCAGTAGAATGAAAGATAGATAGGTAGGGTAGGACCGGTTCCATGCCCTGCACGTTAACCCGAAATCAATCGTTTTGATTTTTATATATGGGGTCACCAAAAAAAGAAGAAGAAGGTTTATGCAGCAGAAATTAATAATGCACAGACGCTTCATCAACATATGTGGGCTTACGAAAACCATTCGACACCTTGTGGAATTATGTGAAATGGTAAGCCAGTCAATGATCCAACAGGTGTAGAAAAAATGGGGTGACATTTTCAAAATTTGGTATGATTTGGTGTGTTGAGGTACAAAGATTGCCTTTTGGACATATATTTATATGGACATTTTATCCTCTTTGGTGTCGGAAACTCGACCCCAAAGTTTGTAAAAGTAATTTTGCATTGTATCTTGTACTATACAACTAACAGCGTCTACTGAAAACTTTAAACTTAACTCAGAAACGAAGGATTTGCAAACATATGTCTATAAAGATTTTCGTTATTTTGTTGTGAGGAACCCGCCCCCAAAGTTTGTAAAAATATTTTTGATATACCCTGTGCTTGCAGAAAATGGATACAATTATGTTGTATCTAAACCCGCGTAAATTAGCAGTAGCTTAATGGATATATAAGAAGGCAACCCAGTATAACGAATCAGAATTTTGGTAGAAAACCTCGAATTGTTACTAAGCTTGAATACATTATGAAGAAGAATGTCAACATTTCCTCGCCTTTTGTTCAATTACCGGACATCCTGAAAAGAATCAAGTATCGCTGGGATGCTCCGGTGGTTGACTGAGAATGAATTGCAAGAATGAACATTCAAACAAAACATTTCCCCATAACTGCAGAACAAAAAGTAATAAATGTAAAAAGATAAAATAGTTACACTCAATATAATATAATATAACGTGATAAATATGTATGTATGTAAGTATATATATATATATATATATATATATATATATATATATATATATATATATACAGAGAGAGAGAGAGACAGAGAGAGAGAGAGAGAGAGAGAGAGTCATTCATATATATTTGTAATTTTTAAATCGTTGTGTTGTTCTCCTTATTTTTTTTATTCAACTGTGAAAATAATAATGGTCCCTCGACCAAAGTTGTCTCCCTGATGATAAATAGTGTTGGTAGTTCGATTCCTGTCAGCAGCACAATATTTCTTTAGTAGGACTTATCAATCTAGTCCCGTTGTTAATAATTTTTATGTTAATAAAATAAGAACAGCGGGGAAAGCATCTCAAAGACGTGTACCCACTAAAAATAACATTTATAGTAAAAAGATATATGCACACACATACACACACGCATTATATATATATATATATATATATATATATATATATATATATATATATATATATATATATATAAGTGAACATAGAAGTCAACACTTAGAGGCGACAGTCTGTTTCATGCTAGATGCAACTAGTTGCCTGACGATTGCATCTAGCATGAAACAGACTGTCGCCTCTAAGTGTTGATTTCTATGTTCACTTTTATATTTACAGACGCTTTATCTCTGATATTGAGCACTTTATCCCATAGATATAGCACACTTTAAGACTATATTTCTTCATATATATATATATATATATATATATATATATATATATATATATATATATATATATATATATATATGTATATATATATTTACAACGTGTGAGGGATAAATTATCGTATAAATTACTTAATTGCACAAAAGTATCTTGAAATAAAGAGTAAACTTATTCAATAAATAACCACGACCTCCAGACAACTTCGGAATCTCCTACAACTTTTCTGGGCCGTCTCCTTGTTTAAATTACTGAATACTGCCATAGTCCTTGACTTCAGTTCATCTTTTAGTGTTACAAAAAGTTTTGTTGGTCTCTCCCAACTGTTCCCCACACAAAATAATAAAGGTGGTTGTAGTCTGTGCATATAGGTGGCCAGATATAAGGGGTGATGTGGTTGCAGAAATTGTCTGACAGCCATGACTGGGATCTCCTGCTTGTGTGGCATGGTGCAGAGACCTCTTGCCTGATGTAGGGTCTTCCAGCAGCCACAGTCTTGACGCAGGGCAGCATTGCCTCCACAAGCCTCTTAATGTAAGACTCCATGATGAGTATGAGGCCATCAGAAAAACTTCAGGACTTGTTTTCTTATCAGAGTAAGTTTTTCGAGCTGCAGTAACTTCGTAATCTCCATTCGACTCATCCACTTCTTTACATATCCTCTGAACTATTCACATCTGACATCCATAAATTATGAATTTTTCTTATTTGAGCTTTCCTCCACTTGTGCCAAGCAGTATAGCATGACGTTTCCAAATTTCTGGCAAACTGAATTTCGTCATTGTGCTCTTTTTCTCACGGACTGCCCTCAACTGGCCCTACTATATTGTGCAGTCGACAAAATCAAGAACAACGCGTATACACGAAATTAAAAATATAAAATGCCGACACTACCCATTGCACGCTCTATCTATCTATCTATTATAAAAATTTAGCATACGGACAAAAACAATTACTCACAACAACGATGCATTTTTGTTTCGATGCAGAGGAGCATCAAGACGGGTGAGGAATAATTATGGTTATGACCGACCCTATTTAAAAATGCCGCCTAGAGGCCGTCATTTTCCTTTTCTCGTTATTCAAATTGTTTTTGAAGAAAAACATCAGGAGAAACACTATAAAGGGAAAACAGAAATACTTAGATGGGCTCCCATAAAAGAAAAAGGAAATAATAATAGTAGTAATAATAAGAAGGAACGAGTAAAAACGGAGAGAAGAGGGTAAGTAAACAATAGAAGAAAAAAGTGGGGAAGAAAGACGAGAAGTATTTGTCTTAATTGACTATTCTTAGGTAAATTTTTATCAATCAAGTTTAAAAATGTGTGCTCCAATTTGGTACGAACAAATACATTGAATGGAGCTGTACAACAAATTTTTTCCTGCTTCTATTCCTCTCTCTAGAATAAATATAATTTTCTACATACGTAATCTCGGAAGATCTATAAACACTACCACTAAGGATTTTATTATAAACAGTTTCTGTCTATCGAATAATTCTTTGCTAGAGGAGTGCTGGTTAATACGATGTTCAACGGATGATGGGATATGTTAAATAACATACGTTGGGCAATTATAGTTACGGTTCATATGAATGGGACTAGCATTGTTTTCCAAGAAAGGTTGAAAATTGTTATGGGCTAAGTTTAAAGCTATGTCTAAGAAATCCCCTTGTTTAAGATTTGTTGTAACATGCCTGCGGACGATATTGGATATGTAGTAAATACTCTACGTTACTCTGCAGTTTGAGATTCGTCTCCAGCTGTACTGGTCAAACTCTCTGCCTCCGGGCAGAGAGGATCCCCAGACGAGGTTGTGTCGAAGGGCAAAGTCTCGTCTCAGGAAACAGCTAGTCGACCCCGTTTCATACGGTGTCTACGGAGAATTTTTGGCCGAGCCTACCGGCTCAGATACCTCACATTAAATTCGGCCTTGTGACACATCTGACCACGTGTGGCGGTTGGTAGTTATCCTTCAGTTGGAGATTCATTGTGGAATAAACATTGACTAACTTTTAGCAGTTGACTATTTCTACGCGCCGCTGGTGAATCTTATATGTGTTCGATTCCGCAATGTTATCGTACATTACCAACATTCGTTTGATTATTTTATTTAGTAACCTTCCGGCGTGGCTTAGCCAAAATTACCACCTTTTGGCGACGAGGATTATTCAAAATACAATATTTTTCACAAGGACTGGTCAAATACAACATTTTAGTGACTAGGATTTTCCGAAATCAGAAATCACTAGTGCGATATTTTGGTGTCAAGAATTTAGCCGCAAATTAAGAAAACGTTCTCCAGTACAACTTTGGTGAAAAACAGATATCTCTAAAATCACACGTTAAAATTCACCAAGGCTTCATTGAGATAAAATCAAAATGGAAGACTTTAAAACGATACTACTTGAATTAGTCAAACGGCAAGGCGAACAGCTAAAGTGGCACGAACAAAAATTCGAAAACCTCGTTGAACTATTGGAAGAACAATAGAATATGTTCCCGAATAATAAGAATGGATATTCTGAAGATGCTATCGTAAATGCGATTGCGGAATTTCATTATTTACCAGAAAAAGAGTTAACTTTTTCGTCGTATTTCCGTAGATACGAAGATTTGAATAAGACTGATTGTGCAAACATGACTGACGATAAAAGGCCAGACTTTTGCTAAGTAAACTCGTCGCAGTCGAATACACTAAGTTCGTAAACTATATATTACCAAAGAAGACTAGTGACCTAACATTTAAACAAACTATTACTTTGCTTTCGGAAGTTACAGCTTGAAAACGTCTTTGTTCCATCAAAGATGGAAATGTATGAATTTAGTGAAAAACGAAGATGACTCAACATTCGTGAACATTGTGAACGAAAATTGTGAAAAGTTCAAATTGGCTAATTAAGCCCTGACAATTTTAAATGCTTTATATTTGTGCAAGGGTTGGTGCCAACAAAAGTCGCTGAAATTCGAAGAAGGGTTTTACTTAAATTGGAAAACGAATCCAATTTAAAATTAAAATTAAATTTAAAACCTAGCAGAATATTGTCAGAAATCCATAAATGTTCGTCGAGTTGCCAAAGATATGGAGATATGCAGCATGTTGCATATTAAAAAAACGAGTCAGAAACATAAAGTGAGGAAGGAAAAAGAGCACCTCTAGCCCCTGTTACGCTTGTGGAGAATTACCATTGGTATAAGGATTGTCCTTTCAAAAAGGTACAATGTTTCCTGTGTTTATATCTCAAGTGGATTTCTTAGACATATCTTTAAACTTAGCCCTTAATAATTTTCAACCTTTCTTGGAAAACAACACTAGTCCCATTCATATAAACCCTAACTATAATCACCCAACGTCGGTTATTAAACATATCCCATCATCCGTTGAACGTCGTATTAACCAGCACTCCTCTAGCAAAGAATTATTCGATAAACATTAAACTGTTTATAATAAAATCTTTAGTGATAGGGGCTATAGATCTTTCGAGATTAAGTATGTAGACAAATTGTAGTTATTCTACAAAGAGGAATAGAAGCAGGAAGAAATTTGTTATACAGCTCCATTCAATAAATTAGTTCGTACCAAATTGGGACACACATTTTTAAACTTAAGAATCTTCAAGAGTAACTCCCTCAGTATCAGTTATAGTTGTACTAGAAATCTGGTTAAAATTACTAAATCACACAATAATAAAACACAGAAATTTTATAGCGATAATAACTTTAACCCAAGCACAGATTTTAATATGCCATGTGTAACTAATCTATGTAATTGTAGAATTCCCGATCAGTGTTAATTATCAAACAAATGCTTAACGAAATTCATTGTATATATGTGTCCGATCTCATCGATTGGAAATGCCAATAATATTAAATTAAATGTTGTTTTCACTAGGAATGCCTTTAAGGAACGTTATTATAACCATATATCGTCATTATTTTAATGCTATCAAACACAATATGACTTCACTTCCTAAACTGAAATAAGAAAATAAAACACCTAAAATTAAAAGGAAGATCGTTAACATGCCAGAACTTGCAGATCTCTTAATGAACCTTGTTTTTCTTTTATGTCTACAAGAAAAATATGTATTAAGTTTTTGAATAACAGTCAATTGTTAAACCAAAGATTTAAAACTGCTGTTTTTTGCAGGCACTTTAAGAACCTAACATTACAATCTTGCTAAACTCATGAAATTTAATTTTCACTTCCTTTATATTATTTTACATTCTTACATATATTTCTACTGATCTATCTTAAATTAATATTCTAAATTGATTCGTACATGTATGATACTAGCAATAGTATTAGATAAATAGGTTTATAACTAATTATTTTACAAGTTATATATTTTGATAATAGGTTTAATCTTTAATTAATATTCTAAAAATAAATTTATATCAGTATTCTATATGTAATATGTTTTTTTTTAATTCTGATATTCAATTTTTTGTAATAGTATAACTAATCCATTTATTTTGCATATCTAATATTTTTACATTTTAAAGGGTCCTTTATTGATTTACGTAACTATGTTTATTCAATTAAATAATATGTCGGTTTTTTTAAATATTTTCAAATTCGAAACACCACATTGTATCGTAACTTATCGCAGACACTCCAGCTTAGATTTGGGCCATTCCGGTCTGCTTTTGCCTTCGTGTTGGCGTTCTTCCGTTGACCAAATCAATATCCTTAACTACTACTATTGTCTCTATTCCTTACTTTCATTCTTAACCATTTTTTTTCTTGCACCTACGCTTAGATTGAAACATTTCGGGTTCGTTTTTATCTTAATGTCAACGTTATCTTATCGCCTAAACTGCTATCAACGTCCACTATAGTTTTATATGTCCCTTTCTGTTTCTCATTCTCTTCTCTCTCTTTTTTCTTTATCTTCTTTTTTTTCTTTTTTACATTCTGTATTCATATAAATTTCTCGCCTATTCTTTTTAATATTCTATTGTCTTCTCCCACCTCTTTTCTTTTGTTTCTTCTTTCTCTTTGGAATTTTCGACATGTTACTTTACTTAAATTTTCTTAAATCTTATACTCCCTTTCTTTCTTTATTCCCACATTTTCCTTCGATTGATTTCTTACACTCTTCTCTTTGTTTTACAGGTTTCTTCTTATTGTTACTGTTATTATGTTTTCTTTTCCTTTTATAGAAACCTTTCTATGTATTTCTTTTTTCCTTTTATAGTGTTTCTCCTTATGTGTTTTTCCCAAAAACAATTAGAATAACGAGAAAAGGAAAGTGACGTCATAGAGGCGGCATTTTTAAATCGGATCAGTCATAACGATCTTTTTTCCTCACCTGTCGAGATGCTCTTCTGCACTGAAACAAAACTGCATCTTTGTCGTTAAGTAATTGTTTTTCCCGAATGGAAAAATTTTATAATAAATAACAACAGTTTTATTCCTGGTGTTGAGCCGTCTTTTGAATTAATGCTATGAACGTTTGAATTTACATTATTTTCGATAACATTTATATATATATATATATATATATATATATATATATATATATATATATATATATATATATATATATGTATAATTCGGGTGTCTAACATATATATATATATCATATATATATCATATATATATACATTTTAGACACACGCATTTAAATGGATTTACATAGATGAAAACTGGGAACTACAAACAACACTACACGCTAAAATCACCGACACCCACAACTATCTACACTTTAATCTTCCCACCCAAAACACCCCAAAGAGAACCTTCCCTATTCACAAGCACTTAGACTCAGAAGGATATGTTCCCACAATGAAGAATTAAACAAACAGATTGAAAATCTGGAGCATCAATTCACAACAGGTGGCTATAAACAATACCTAATCATTGAACAAATAAATAAAGCAATTTCCACACCTAGAGAAGACACCCTAATGTACAAGATTAAAAATAAATCTAGCCGCATTCCTCTAGTAACCACTTTCAACCCCACTCTGCCTCCACTATCTCAAATAATCAAAAGTCTCTGGGAAATATTACATCTCAAACCAGACCTTAAAAAATTGTTTAAGGAACCCGGCCTTCTAGCATATCGTAGACCTAAGAACCTAAAAGAAATCATAGGTAGTAACCACATTTCAGGGGACAAGGTAATCCGTAATAAACTAACAACAAAAACAACAGGATTTTCCCAACCATGTAACAACAAAAGAAGTTTATGCTGCAAGCACATTAGACACACGAATTTATTCAATAGCTCAGTCACTAAATCTACTTTCAAAATCTACCATGATTCTAACTGTAGAAGTCATAACATAATTTACCTCCTAGAATGCACACTATGCCAGAAATAATATGTAAGAAAATCTGAATGGCCCTTTCACTACAGAATTAATAATTATCGCAATCGAATTAAGTCAATTCCCTATGAAAAATTATTACCTCTAGAACAACATTTCCGCCTAGAAAAAGACGATTTCAAAACCCATGCCCAATCCCCTATAATTGAGAGAATAGAAAAGTCCAGAGCAGATAACAGAAAGATTTTAGAGTTCCATGAAAATAAATAAAAATACACTATCCAGGCGGCTAAACCATAAATTAAAAAAAATATATAGTGGGTATTAATATATAGCCCTACAAATCAAAACCCATCCATATTTCTCACCCACACAAGACAGAGATGCTTACGGAGGTGTTGAGGCTTCACACTTATACACACCCACACACGAATATACACACTTACAGACAACATACTCTCTCACTCCCTAATGAACCAAATGATAGCACACACTCACAGCAATATACACGCTTACACATATCATATTCACTCACTCCCTAAGAACCAAATAACACACACACACACACACAAACACATACTTAAGAGAGACACATCCCCTCTCCAGGAACCAATAAAACTGTCAGACCGACCAAGGGAATTCAGAGCAGGATGGATCCATCCAGCTCTTATCTCAAATAACAACTTAAAAGAGACTGTTTGACCAACACAAGGAATGATGAAAAAATCATGTTAAAAAGATAAAAAACAAATGAAAACTACAAACAAAAGTTCATTTTCTCCATCAAGACATTCATTTCTGTAGTTCACTGCTACCAGCAAACAGAAATATTTTTTTCTTCTGATGATGGCCATGTCGGCCGAAACTAGTCGAGGAATCTAAATGAAATAAGAATAATAAAAAGGAAAGAATATTAATCTACAACCCAGTGTGTCTGAAGATTTTAATTTTTATTAATAAGTTTTTATATAATTTCTATAGTTCAATATATATATATATATATATATATATATATATATACAAATGTAATAAGATCGAAAATAATGTGCATACAAACGTTCATAGCATTAATTCAAAAGACGGCTCAATACCAAGAGTAGAACTGTTATTTATTATAAAATATTTACATCCGGGCAAAACAATTACTCACGACAAATATATATATATATATATATATATATATATATATATATATATATATTGAGTATTTGGGCAGCAGTCCATGCATCCTTCTATGAAAACGACTGACAATATGTTGTGGTTAAGATTTTTTATATACGAACATATGAGGCATTATATAAAAAATCAGACACAGCATTGATTTTCAAGTACACTTGCATATATATATATATATATATATATATATATATATATATATATATATATATATATATATATATATATATGCCACTGTGTCACCCCTTTTCAACTTTATTTCTAGGGACCGTAGCCCAGCATACCATTTTGGAATCATGACGACTCCATGAGAAAATAAAAACATCCCGGACCGGATCCGGACCCGCAATTCTGAAATTTTGGATTCCCAAGTTTTCATTATTGCGATTCTTTTCAGCGATTTTTACGTGATTTTTTGCGATGAATATTTTTGTACGATAATAATTTTTATAATTGGAAAGAATTTTGCCAATAATTGAAATTAATTGCGAATTCCAGAGAAAGTCACCCATGAATAAAAATAATTGTTTGCACGGAAAGGAAAGCCATACGCACATGAAATTGTAGGTAGCTTCCTGAGATACCTAAAAACAGAGCATAGCATGAGCGAAAAGACGCCAAACTTGACGAAAACAAACTCCTAGCGTCTAAATGTTTATGCTATTTTTAAGAGGAAAGAACAAAGTATTTGTAAATTATTTTTAAATTTTTTTCCCTTTTTACAACATTCTAAATTTTGATTGAAAATCCTTGTTTCTCTTCGTGTTCAGCGGAACTACTAAATAATATATAAAATTCAAGCGCGTTTTTTTTTCTGTATGACAGACATTAATTTGAAAATCTTGTAAAAATAAAAATAATTGTTGGATATTAATGAAACTTTCAGAAACTATTCACAAATGATGGAAATTATTATAAATATGTTTTTCTTGTTTGAAGTCATGGCAAAAATATTTAACTAATTGTTCGAAAACTCTATAATTTCAATTTTGGTCAAATTAGTGATTATATTAGTTAAAAACACAAGGCTTTCAGGAAACCAAATCATGTTATTTTTAGTTGTCCCACCTCTACCTGAAAATCATCTCTGAATTGTAACATACAAAATTCAATATAACAAAAATATTATTTAATTTCAAAAGCTTTTAATTAGTTTTATTTATTTTAATAAACATGGTCAATATTGTCTGAATGCAAAAAGATATTTCGATGAAAAATGAATTTTTAAAACAATTATTTGTTATTTCTGAATTTTTTTATTTTTTTTGCATTAAATGATGTTAATTCTTCTAAAATTAGAGAAAAGTTTGTAAATTTAATGGATGTTGTTATTAAGTAGATATATATTTACAGATTATAATTTCCAAAGCTTCTTACAAAGTAACGAACACCAGTATATAAAAAACATATAATTCGTGTCAATAATACGACTGCTAATCAAATCTACGGAAGACCGGAAGTATCATGTGTGTAATAAAAATATGTCACGTGGATTGATTTTCTACTGAATTTTTAATACAATTATTTGTTATTTCTTAATTTTAATAGATTTTTACATTTAAGTTGTTATAATATTATAAAATTAATTAAAAGCCGTATTCAGTTTCGTAAATGTCCTTTTGAGATAGATTTATTTTTGCGAAACACGTGTGGAGAAGTTAATTTGATTTTTCAATTTCAACTGAGAAGGGTACCTACAAGTATCAATATCATCTCATGAAATTTAAATTTTATGTACACTTCTGATAAAATTTCATAAGAAAGGTACCTATAAATTAATTAGATACATTTCTTATGAAATTTAATCTCACTCTCATCAGTCTTATTTTGATTTCTTCATAATATGTTTTACATAAAGCATCGTAAACGTAAAGGTGAAAGCTACGTACCAAAAGAATTAGAGCGCTGAAAGTTTTCCTTAAAAATAACGAGGTAAATAATTTGTTCACTTAAATATAAATAATTTAAATTCTCTCCTTCCGTAGAATAAATTATCCTCTTGCAAGCTATCAATACGTCATGAAAATGTCTTTCGTCACCTGACAAGTGACGCGAAATGTTATGACCTGCATTGTTTATTTTCAAACTACATTTTTTCGGCACACAAACCAAGTAATGCTTGTTTCAAAATATGTTAAAGAAACATTATAATTTCTGATTTTCTTAAAATAAATTTTGAAAAAATTATAATAGATTTTTAAAAGATGTTCAAACTGAGATTTTCATTTTTTTTATAAAATGGCAAAAATGTTTGACATGATTGATTATCTGTCAATTTTGCTGACTAAAAAAAAACAAGATTTTTAACGAACATTTTGGACATGCTAGGAACGATTAAAAAATGTAAAAACGTACCCTCAAAATACTTTGATCTTTCCTCTTAATAATAACATAAACATTTAGACGCTAAAATTTTGTTTTCGTCAATTTAGCGTCTTTTTTATCAGGTTATGCTCTTTTTTAGCGACCTCATGAAGGATCCTATGAAATTGTATTTAAATTAAATGGTAGCAGATTAATTATAGTTGAACTTTTAAAAGGTAATCTTAAATATTAATGCAATACTAACATGCAGCAATCAATTTTGAGTTTTTCTGTAGTTTATTGTTGGCTATCGTATATGGCAGGAGTATATCTCACAAAAATAAATCTCTACCAACAGAAGATTAGATTGCAATCAAAACAGCCAAGGCTGAAGCGAGAATATAAAGTCCCGTGCAAATGAAAACCCAGTTCAAACGGCATCCAGTAGAGCTTTCAATGCGGAGAATATGAAAACATTATGAGCTCTCCTGAACCTTAGAGACAACTGGACGTCTAGCCACACTGATGAGCTGTGATACAGCGAAACAGTCTATTTGTGGATGAATATATATATATATATATATATATATATATATATATATATATATATAATTGATCAAAGGATAATTCCTACATTATTGCTTCACTGAAAACATTATTCTAATATATTTTCTTGCACAGAAAATAAAGCAATTAAATCTTATTTACAATATTTACATATTAAATCTTAGCTGTTAGTGATAAAATATTCTGATTGTCAAAGTAAATGAAAAGATGTAGTCCATTAACTTGAAAAAATATCTGGGAAAACAACATTAATGATTTTGTCATTAGGCGTCAATATACAGGCTGAGACAGAGAGGACGGACGTCTTTCAAAATAATAGCCATTTCAAAAACATCCGTCCTCTCTGCCCCACCCTGTATATATAACATTTCTGTTGTGCGCTCAACCATTGAACACCTAATATAGATCAGGCTTTGGTAAAATATGGTTGGATAATTTATTCTCATATTTTGTTTATGCAAATAGCAATTCTGAGCGACGCAATGACTTCATTTGAAATCCAAAGGAAATTATTTCGAGGTCTTCACTGAAAGAAAAACACTGGTAATTTCTGTAGTGCGGGGAAATTATTTACTTATATTTTATGTATCAACATGATAATGATGTCAAACTGATGAATTAAAATTTAATTCGAAATCTCTGAAGAATTTTTGTCTTTGAATTGTTTTACAAGCGAAACCGCAGCAAAGTTTGTTGTCCTCTCAGGTTTTTCGCTTGACTGACAAGAATCTATTTTTTTTGTCAGCAGTTGATTTCTGATCACTTGCAATAAGCTTTCTTAACTCCCCTCATCCTTCCTATCATTTTCTGTCTAAACTTTCTTCACGTGCCATTTTACGTCGACGAATCGAATTATTTGACTCTAATCCAAACCATAAATGCTACAAAATAAATACTGCCTCAAATGATATATATATATATATATATATATATATATATATATATATATATATATATATATATATATATATATATATATATATTACATGAATCATTCATACGAAAAGCAGATAGTGAAGTTAATGATATAAATGGCAGGAATCACTCTCGCAAAAAAATTTTCACAGTTAACAATAGCACATTTCCCCAAAAACTTTTCGGAGTACATCTTAACTTTCGTTGTCCTGTTATTACCTGGATGTAAGAAAGACATATCTATTTCTATACCCGAGGATGATTGTATGAACAATCGAAAGCTTGTAGTAAAAAAAGACCTTATACCAGTGGGATTATAACATTCATCAACGGGTTCAATGTATTTTATTAAAAATTGTTTGCGAGAGTGATTCTTACCATTTATATCATTAACTTCACTATCTGCTTTTTGTATGAATGATTCATGTAATGTAAATTGAACTGCACCACATACTTGATATATATATACACACACACACACATATATACATATATATATATATATATATATATATATATATATATATATATATATATATATGTATATATATATATATTTCATTAAAAACGACTGACAAGGTGCTTTTATTTAGTTTTTTATATAATTTCTCGTGTGATCTAATAAAGTCTTTCTTTTGAGATGATAAATTATATAAAAACTGTCCGAATGTTCGTTTTATCCGAGAGCTTTCGGCTATACATTTAGCCAAATGTCGTCTTTAATGAGATGTGCATGAAAGAAGGATTGCTGACTAAATACACAAATATATATATATATATATATATATATATATATATATATATATATATATATATATATATATATATTGCCAATAAAAATAATGAAAAAGCTTATTATACCTGTTACATAAATCATTGGTATTTGCAGGCATATGTAAATGAATTCAAATATGTCAAATAGGAGTAAAAATAGACTCTAGTTGAGGTAAAGTGTCTTCGATAAGTTGGTTCACAGGAAAACAAGTGTGTGTTAGAAAATACTTTTAAATATTTGGTCCACAGAACAAAAACGTACTATGGTTGAATAAAAGACTTTAAACGTTAAGGAAGATTCATAGACCTTCCAAGTTGTAATTGTTGTAGATGATTCGTTTGAATTCGCTGACACATGTTTCTTTCAATACAGGCTGTCGGTGGGGGGAGGAGTAAAATCTATGTGGCCACAGCTTATCGTGTTTCCGAACGGCATGGAGACTGTCGCATCTCTGCTCTTTGAAAGTCGAAATGTGTGTGTGTTTTTATAAGATTTTTCCCCGTCAGTATCCACGAGAAAAATAAAATGTTAGTTTTCTCTGATTGGTCAAATATTTCAGATAGTAATATTAATTTCTAACCAAAAGACACTTTGATTTAAGCAGTGTGTGCTGCATTGTGGAATATTTTTGGCATGTTTGTAATATTGTTTCTGTGGAGAAAGTAAAGTTGGGACATGTTTTAATATAGTATACGTTTGTATGTAATCGTGTTGGAAATATGGTTTATTTCCTATAGCATCAAACTCAGTATCTTTCCGCATTTCTTTAGAAATTCCATTGTTTGGATAGAAACGGCATAGTATCTAGTGTCTATTATCCGCACATAGCTGCGTCCGTTTCGAGAATTCGTTGAAAGGTGTTGTTAAGCACCTATAATAATCGAACACTTCTTGTCTTCATTCTTTTGTTTCTTTATTCCTTCTAGGGAGGAGTAGAAGTCACAACGCCAACCGGGACCTTCTCAGGTATGAGGATATCTTTCCTCTTATTTAGTGAACTTTTTCACTCACACATACACGCACGTATCTCCTACATAATTTCTGACTAGTAATGTCTTCCTTCTTTTGCCTGCATACTCATGTATTTTCTCTCTCTCTTTTTACATAGTTATATAAAAACAAAATATAAAATATCGCCTTGTTGAAATTCATTCATTTCCATACACTCATCATTTAGATATGCAAAATAGTGTTGCCTCTACTTTTAGTCTAACTAGGAGCAATACCAGCGAAAGTAGCTTAATGACTTCTGGTGCCCTTGAATAATCTCTGATGTCAGCCTCATATAGCTTATAACGCAGTTGCTATGTGAGTATTCATTGCAAAAGTTTAGGTCAATGGATTTTGTGGATTAAGAGTGATTGTTGTTCGGATAGCAAAGCTGTTTTATTCATACTAATTAAGAGTGGCTCTTGCAGCGTGTCTCACTGGCGACGGTTCGAGGTAATGCTTTCTCCATCATAGCGGCTGGCAGAGGATGGAAAAAAATTGTTTATAGTTACGTTGTTCTGGAATTGTCATCATTCGTCGACTAAACTTGCTTTGTTTCAATGACTTTTGTTTTGTTAGTTACTTTGTTCAATAAATATTTGCAATAAAACTTCGAGTAAACTGATGAAACTTGTCAAAATCAATATTGTTCGATCGATACTATATCGATTTTCAATAATTTTTTTGGTTATCTGAAGTTTTCAAATAGCAAATTAAATAGATATATGCAACCGAAATAAAATCGAAAAAAGCAACAGAAAGCATAAAGAAAAGAATCATGGGTTCGAATAATTTTACCCACATCAGCCATGGCTCCTATACATTCCTCGCGATAAGCCATAAAGTAGAAATTTGTAAAACAGGCTATAATTATTTGGAGAAATATTGCGTTAATAGTGTTACGATCTGTAGTATAATGAGTAATAAATCTTATTTTCTTATATTTGTTATATGAATGAATGAAACAAAAACAATTTTCATACAATTTTTTATGAGAAATGGAAATAAATTCTACATGAAATTACGAAGAACAAATAAAATCTACATAAAAGCAACAATGTGTTAATCACATCATCATTCAACAATGATGACTGATGATGTATTCTCTTCCCCCTCTTTTTACTTTTGTCTTTAATAAATGGTTACAATGTCGTCTGCCTTGGGTTTGTTTTTCTTTTCTTTTCACGTTAGCAAATACGTGCTTTCATTAAATCTGAAACAACTTTTGTCTTTCTTTCTCATTTTGGGAATTGACATTCAAATATTTCGATTGCTTTCTCAATGGGATTGAGCCTAAACTGTGTACCTTAGATTTAAGTTTCGACTGGTATAAATGACCTTCTTTATCAGGTTCTTCAGATGTTCCCATTTTTAAAGAATTCTTCGTTATTTCTTTGTTTTTAACATTAAGAAACTCATTAACGCCTACATTTGAAATTTCAATATTCATGCACTTAACGAAACATGATGATCTCACTTTCCTTTTCCCAAATTCTTGTGGATTATGTCATTAACGCCGAGAGTCCCATTTTTATAACGGTGGCCATCAGAGAATTATAGAAGTAAACATAAAATCAGTAAAGGATTCTTATAAACGTATGATTATTACTGAATTTCATGGTTGGTTAATCCATTTAATATGATGAAAAATGTTGAAGACCAAAGATTTGTTTACCAACATCTTGAGCATTCAGCTCGATGAATTAAAATCGGTTTTTTGTTTGTTCGATCTTTTTTTGGATTTTTTTTTTAGAAAATCTTCCATTAGGTCGACGAGAAAACACCTGAAATGGGGTAAAAACTTTTCTTCAATAATTTGTCATAATTCTCTCACATTATTTCTCCTGTGCCAGCTCAACTCAACACTGTAGATGCTTGTTGGCTCTTCTTTCCTAATGATTGAACCGACCTGCGCATTTTCATCTTTTTTGTAATAGTGTCGAAAAGGGATTTAGTCGTTACACAAATCACTAATTAACTGAACAGCATGCTTATTGAAATTTTCATTACTTTTTTCTATCTGACAATTCGTAGCGAAAGAATTCATAAAAGAGGTAATACCTGGATATAAAGGGTTGTATGGGGTAGTGTTCGTATATTTGGAGGTGTACAGTGTAATGGAATGCGATCGTACAGATTAAAAGACCTTACATTAATAAATAAATGAAGAAATACAATCAACGTATTGAAACATGAAAGCATTTGTGTAGCGATATCAAGACTTTCTTCTATAATAAAAATAATAATAATATACTGTTCAATTTGTATTGAGCATGTTTTTAAAAAAAATACCACGAACAATGGAATTTTACTCCATCTGTACTTCTCATTTGTATATATATATATATATATATATATATATATATATATATATATATATATATATTACATCGATATACGTCAACCTTTTTTCATTTCATCATATATATGTGATAAAATGAAAGAAATAGGAGACGTATATCTCCATCTATATATATACATATATATATATATATATATATAAATATATATATATATAATTGTGTGTGTATGTGATAAAATTAAAAATAGGAGAGGTATATCTATATATATACATATATATATATATATATATATATACAGATATCTATCTATCTATCTATCTATCTATATATATATATATATATATATATATATATATATATATACACATATATATATATATATATCTATATATATGATAAATTGAAAAAAATAGGAGACGTATATCAATCTAACATGTTTCATTTATATTAGAGTTTCGAGAGACAGTGAGACAAATACAGACAAAAAGTCAGAAATCTGTTATTTTCCATTTTGTTTGGGTCAGTTCTCATGTGTGTGTGTGTGTGTGTTTGTGTGTGTGTGTGATAAAATTAAAAAATAGGATAAGTATATCCATATATATACATATACATATACATATATATATATATATATATATACAGATATTTATCTATCTCTCTCTCTATATATATATACATATATATATATATATATATACATATATATATATATACATATATACATACATATATACATATATATATATATATATATATATATATATATATATATATATATATATAAATATGATAAATTGAAAAATAGGAGACGTATATCAATCTAACATGTTTCATTTATATTAGAGCTTCGAGAGAGAATATGAGAAATACAGACAAAAAGTCAGAAATCTGTTATTTTCAATTTTGTTTGGGTCAGTTCTCATTGGTCAGTCATGTATTATTCAGATTATTTCATATGTATGAAGATTTATGTATGTCTAAGCGGGCATGATCAAACGACAAGGTTTATTGTCTTGTGACGACCGCTCTCTGTCAAAGTGAGTAATAAATTAAAAAGTCTCCCCGTGCGGTTCGATTGGTTCCTATTACTGGTCTGTCGTGGTCTAATTGAGACATTGAGCACTTTGTGTCATTGCCTAAGTATGTTCCACTATTTCCTTTTTTTTTTTACTTCTTTTCTTCTGCTATTTTTTCTTTTTCTTTATCTATTCATGGATTGGTTTTCTTTTCCGTTTTCTGTTTCAATTATTAATTATACAAGCTTTGATTTGGTAGGCAATCTTTAGAAGACTTACCAATACTTTCCTTAGTTTATATATGTCTATATATATATATATATATATATATATATATATATATATATATATATATATATATATATATATGTAATAATATATGATAAAAATAGTTATTTATTTTAAAAAATGATTCGTGTAAATGGGCTCATTATCTAAAATATGTAAACACACGCATACACATATACCCATATATATATATATATATATATATATATATATATATATATATATATATATATATATGTGTGTGTGTGTGTGTGTGTGTGTGTGTGTGTGTGTGTGCATTCATTTGTATAGCTATCCACAGAGCTTCGCTAAAAATAATCATACATGATGAAAAACTACCCCAAACATAATAAAAGCAAGGATTTCTTGTTAAAAATATTGTGTTATTATTAAGAAGAAAGACCAAATGATTTAATTATTATTACACTTTAATTTC
>OZ038480.1:137362092-137379592 GCA_964036315.1 Acanthosepion esculentum
TATACTAACAGTAATACTCGGTTGGTAAAAAACCTCGGATAGTATATCAAAACAAATTGGTAGCCGAGGTAAAAAAAGGAAAGAACTAGAAACATCCGAAAAGGGTGAAGCAAATCGTCGAGTGCCTTAAGTTTTTAGTCCAAAGAAAAAAAACAATCGAGTAATAAAGCTAAAACGTAGAGGACTCAATACACTAAGTAGAGCTGGGATAAAAAAAAATCCTAAAGAACCTGGAACAACCTAGGTAGTTTCATCTAAACGGATCTTCAGGGTAATTTGGCTAAAGAGGAAATGACACGAAACAATTTTTATTGAATTTTTATTTATGTAGATAGATAGATAGATAGAGAGAGAGATTGATTGATTAATAAATATACTTATACCTACGTTCGAAGTGCAACTTAAAAGTTTCGTTGTTCTACCAACTCATCAGGCACGAATTATAAATGGTGCCTGATGATTTTTTAGAACAACGAAACATTATGTTGCACTTCGAATGTAGGTATATGTACATTTATTAATATGTACGTCTTAGCTCCGTCTAACCACATTGAGCAATAATTTGTTTACATATTGTATTAAATTGAGTAAATATTTATTCGCTTATATATGTATGCACGCCTGCGCACGTATATATGTTTGCTAATATCTAGTTATTTTATTTTTATATATTCTACATTAATATCGATAGATAGATAGATCAGAACAGACTGATAGACATAGATAGATAGATAGATAGATAGATAGATAGATCAGACTGAGATAGATAAATAGATAGATAGATCAGAACAGACTGATATATATATATATATATATATATATATATATATATATATATATATATATATATATATATATAAATCTTTGATGGAGTCATTTTAGAAACAGTGATAGTCATGTGGGATAGAAATACAAGTTAGAGTTTATAAGGAAATATTAATGCAATGCAGAAGTTCATGCTTTCGATTTTAATTTTTGCCTCTGATTTACCAAATTGTTCAGGAAGCCGATCGCATTGAGTGTTATGATTTTTATTCTCGTTGTTAATATTTTTGCTTAGATCTCATTCTTGTTCTGACGTAAGGAAATATTTCGCCTGATCCTGAACGCAAATTCACTGTTGATACCTCTGATAGTACTCCAAATTCAATAACTTTCCGACTTAATATATGTTCTTTTTTTTATTGAGAAACATTATTTTTCTGTCTAAATTATGATCAGACTTATTTACGATAAACGACAAATGGATTGTTAGTAGTATTTTATAAAAGAATCTGTCATATTCAGATATTTTTTAAAAATTTAAGTTGCTACAAGTTTATTTCATTTTGTTTTGTAAAAGCCTGTTTCAGGTTATTCGGGTTTCCTTTGTGTTGATTAAATATTTTATCCCCCTTTGAAGCAGTCTTGATAAATATTAAGTGTAGATAACATATTTCTATTCACCGTCGTTTTTGTGTTGGTGCTTCTAACTAGTGTAATTAAGCTTATTTGTGTTAGTCATTTTGGAAGGGACAATGTAAGGCTTTCTTTTACTCGTTTTCATTGGAAGAATTTGCATTTCCTTCATCATGTGAATAGTCCGTACTAAAATTCTAATTGCTGTTAACTGTTAACTAGAAACGTAAAATTTTCCCAGATTTTATTTTTGCTCTTTTGATGTGAACAGGAGTTTTCGTTAGTGTATTTTCGGTAGAAATTTAATTTTAGATGATTATCCAGTTTAACATAATAACAAGAAGCAGTGTTTGTTTCTGTTTTAAAAGTTAATTCAGTTTTTTAGTATGTATTATTTAGTTATTTAAAAGATTGTTAGTCCGAATGTGTCTCTGTGACACTAATATTTCTAAATATTATTTAACTGTTTTTGGCGTTTGTAGAATTTTCGACCGTTTCCCTAATTGTCATGTATATGACTGAGTCCAGTAATGAAAAATCAAAACATCATCAGTCTGAATATGTTACTCTTTAGAAAGAAACCCGTTACTATATACTTTATCAATTTTTTTCGATTTTATCACTCACATACCCACTATTATGCGCGTGTTCACACACTAAAATGCCACATCGACTGATAAACTCCTACAACAAAAACATTCTCAAATTACCATATTATTAAAAAACGCACTCTCTTAACTTTTCCCCCCAAAATTCAACCTTACCTTTGCGACTGCAAGCTCCAAATGTTTTTATCCGTTAACAATAACACATTTCTAAAAAAACATATTTCGATTCGCATTTAATCCTTCGTCTCTACTTCTACCTGGATTTACTAAAAACAAAATAATTTCCATTCCTGATGATGACTGTATGTACAGTTGAAAGTACTAGCAGATTAAAAAAAGACCTAATGCGGATTTAATAAGTATCATCTTTCTCTTGTACACACAAACACCTATATTCTCAAACACGTATTTTTAAGTATTCGCAGGCGCTTGCTTTATCGTAAGAAATCTAACAGTTATAATAATAATTAAGGTGTTATTCCAAAGACTTAACTCTTTTTCTTCTTTAAATTTCACCGATTTTTTCATCTTCGCCGAACTAAATTGCAAAATGTAAAATAGTAAAATAGAAATAAATGCCTAACGATTCCGGGGATAATAAGAATTAGGAAAAAAATGTCTCATATTTGATTTCTGTTTTTCGTTCTATTCTTTATTTTTTCTGTGTTTTTTATTTTTATTTTTTTTATTTTTTTTCATTTTCATTATTTGCAGCCTGTGGCTTCCACAGAAAAAAAGAGTAAATTTTCATTCTTTGATACAAGCTTTTTCAACCGATAATTAAACAGAGAACTAGGCATGACTCCAAAATTAGTTATTATTTCTATTTCTTGATCGTTCATCTAAATGTGGACGTGATTTGAACAATTGACTATCAGACATTTTTCCAGACCAATGAATTAATCATTGAAAAGTATAGCAAAAGACGAGAGACGACCTTGAACCCTTCATGATCCCATCGATGTCCGTGAAACGAGGTGCGGAATCTCCCTTTTGTTCAACTCCATCTTTTATGGGTTCCTGCTTTTGAATATTTATACGCTGTGCTATTATGAACATTAAAAATCAGAATAAAAGACGAATATTCAACTACTGCACAATTAAATGTTGCAGGATATTAAAAAAAATACCTGTAATGATATGGAAATATTAAATACCTCCCCATCTGATTAATGAATCACAAAAGAAATATCGAGAATAACAAAGAAATGTCTAAATATATGCAACCTGTGAGATAATTTTGAAATCGTTTAAAGATGTGAATCCCTATCACTTTACATATATTTTTGTGGTTGCTGCTAGGGAAATGAGAAATTAATTTTAAAATCAGATGGTTTTAAGTAAATATCGAAAAATGATGTCATATGTAACCCCAACTTTTACCCTGAAATGGTTTCAATATATTTCCCTGATATTATCTGCAAAAGTAAATTATATGTTAAACTAATAATGACCCAAAACGTAGGAGACTTCAAAATATTATAATACTGTGATATCAAATGTAAATATTAATGGGACATTTATGCTAACAAATACAGCGTATTTTAATGATGACATTAGTTATAAAAATAAATAAGAAGCGAGAAACATTCGTGAGAAAAAATTGTAAATCTGTAGAAGAGAATATAACATATGAAGACCGTATGCAAGCTCATTGGTTCGTTTTATTGATGTATCTCATTTTCTTTTTAATTCAGTTATTTGAGATGACTTTAAACATTTGTTTTTTTTTCGTATTTGTTATTGTGCTTGAATACTTGCTTAACAGTGTTTCAGTGTGAGAATAATTTATCTTGTTAATCAGATCCGGCACTTTTCGGATAGCTAAGAAAGGACTAAACATCAATTGCAAGAAGACGAATGTATGGTTGTTAGTAAGAGGAACAGTCCAACATTCATATTCCAATTTGGGCATATCAAGAACAGACGTACAATTTAAATTTCTGGGAAATGTTTTAACAGAGGACGGAAAGTGCAACACTGAAATCCGAAGGCACATTGGGATCGCAAAAGATGCCTTACAAAATCCAAGTAAAGTATTAAGAAACAGAAATATTTCGTTATAAACAAAGAAAGGAAGGGTGAATGTATGTAATATCAGTCCTCCTTTATGGCTGTGAATGCTGGACAATCTACTCACAGATGAAAAAGAGACTTGAAGCAACAGAAAGTTGCTTCTACAGAAGGATGCTGGGAATAACGTGTAACGAATATGTGAGCAGCGATGAAATTTTATAGAAAATGGAAACAAAAAAGACATTTATACTTAATATTAGAAAATGACAGTTGAGATTTCTAGAGCTCATGAGGAAAGAGAGTTTACAAAATTACAGGACAAATTGAAGTCAAGAAGAAGAAGAAGAAGAAGAAGAAGAAGAAGAAGAAGAAGAAGAAGAAGAAGAAGAAGAAGAAGAAGTGGAGGAAGAAGAAAAAGAAGAGGAAGAAGAAGAAAAAAAGTTAAAAGAAGAAGAAAAAAGAAGAAGAAAAAGAAGAAGAAAAGAAGAGGAAGAAGAAGAAAAAGAAGAAGAGGAAGAAGAAGAGGAAGAAGAAGAGGAAGAAGAAGAAGAGGAAGAAAAATAATAATAATAAGAAGAACTGGCATTTCTCTCACGATTATGATCTTGTGAGTGAGGTTCTGATAATAATACAATTTTTTTTCCTTTCTTGCGAATAATTTTTTCATTCATTTTCTTTTTACATGATAAATTTTAACTTTCTGTCATTATTATCATCCTCTGCCCATAAATATGGGACGGGACTAGTTAAGATGTCATATTGGCATGGCTGTATTGGTTGCAAGACTGTGTAGAATAGATGTGTTAATGAAAGAGAAAATATTACAGTGGGTCTATCAGTGATTGACTCCACCTAAGGTAGTGGTAGGGCAATGAAGACGAGCTCTCTCTTTCTTTCTCTCTCTCCCTGTCTTTTTTCTTTCTCTCTCTCTCTCTCTCTCTCTCTCACACACACACACACACACACACACACACACACACACACACACACGCACACACATTTTAGGCCACATGCAACATTTATACTTTTTCTGTAATCAATATGATAATGTCAAGAATTTGCGTGAAAGAAGCAAAGAAATTGTAAAAGATATGATGGTGACATCCATAATTATTGCAATAACGAGAATTGGTCTAAATTAAAGAGATGAAACGAAATGAAGATGGGGTCAGCTTTCAAATAGCCAAATACTTGTCCCAATACGTACCCTTAAACGTCGTCATTTCCTTTTTTGGATAGTTTAATTCCGACTGTTGTTTCTCTTTTCCTCTGTTTATTGCAAAGATTGACCATTTCTCAATTAGACATTCTATTACTACGAAGTTTTCATTCATATGTCCGCACTAACTATCTATCTATCTATATATATAAGATAAATTGTAAGGAGGATTTGATAATTATAATTAAGTATTTCATTGAGTCTGAAAGAAACCTCAACAGAATGCAGAAAGCACTGGACGGCCGTTTCGTCCTATATTTGGGACTCATCAACAGTGCGCATCCACTACTGAGAATTGAAACCCTGACAGTTAGGTTGTCAAAGCAGACACCATACCAACTGTTCCAACGGGCCTCGGTGACAAAGAGATAGCAAATCAGACTCAATATAGCGCTCACATATTCCGTGGTGGAACTCAACTGAAGCATATTTAGAGAAATATTAGATGACAATACAAGTATACTTCACCAAGAAATTTTTAAAAAAAATCTTCAAATTTATATGCCCTCTATATAAGAAAAATACAACAAACACTTAATAAGATTAGGTAAGAGTATAGAGTTTTAAAATGCCTGTAATAGCAATACTTTTAAAATACATAAATTTAATTATAAGAAAAATACAATCATGTAAATAAAAGTTAACTCCCTTTGTAAAAACATAATCGCTTTAACAGTTAAATTTGAAAATAATGGTAACGGAGCGCATTTACGAAAAAATTCACAACTATCAATTCCATTTTTTTGTCTTAGGATTTCACGTCTGAAGATGATCTAGGATGAGATTGAAAGTACTTGGGAAAATAAAATGAATTAAAAAACTACGGCACCTTTGTTAATATCAGTCAGCGATTTCGAGAGGTTTAAAATAAAACTAAATATACATATGTCAAGATTACACAACCAAGCATTCTTGAATCAAGATATGCTGCCTAAAACCATATACACACACATCTCTCTCTCTCTCTCTCTCTCTCTCTCTCTCTCTCTCTCTCTCTCTCTCTCTCTCTACATACATATATATATATATATATATATATATATATATATATATATATATAGACTGAAAGAGAGCGAGTTAGATATAAAAACACTTGTAAATAGGTTGGCGTGTGTAAGCGAAGGAAATGTGTAAGTACAGACTTAATTTTTATGTAAAAAGGCATATACGTTTATTATTATTCAAAAAGGTGAGTTTCGCATAGGGTAAGTAATGGGGACTGAAATCGTTATTATATCGTAATAATCTGCAACGAAATCCTACTAAGTGTTATAACACGACAAGGTGTTCACATATGTGCCCATAGAATTTAATAAAATATTTAGTTTCCAGCAATACTTGAAAAAACTTTTGAATTCTTTTTATATCCACTCTTTCTTAAATAAGCAAAGTTTTCATGATTAACAAAAAAAAAGATATCTTCTCTTATCTGGAATATTCAGTGAAAATTTTATTTATCCTTCATTTTCCTTACGACACTACTTTTTTCCTGAATCTTTAAAAGCTATATCAATATTATGCATAATATTAAAAAAATGAAAAACTTGTAGATAATTTCTACCATTTTTATTCGACTGGCAATATCCAAAGTTTCCGAAAAAGCCTCTATCTAAAAAATGACATTTTCGATCTTTATGCTAAAGATAAAAGGAACATCATTCGTATTTCATCTGCAATTTGTCATTCGAATTTTGACATATCCAACGAAAATGGAAGATATTTAGATTTGCAATGATTGTTGACACCTAATACCAATAAGTTAATGCCATCAAAGTTGTCATAGCAATCATTTCTCCCATTTAAATTTATCTGTCTATCGCTTTCTATGTTTCTCATATATATATATATATATATATATATATATATATATATATATATATATGACTGCCATGAATAGACAAAAATTAGTTTTATTATTACCACTCATGATAATAAAAAGTAAAAATGAAAAAAGGGCCAGCTAACAGGTTTCGTACCTCGCTTAACAGAGTTAAATCCAGGTGAATAGAGTAAATAATAATAATAATAATAATAATAATAATAATAATAATAATAATAATAATAATAATAATAATAAAACAATGGACAAAGTTTATTGTTGGGGAAAAAATTGATGGCAATTAGTTGGAGGCATAATATAAAGTCCTTCTGTTTACAAAGAAGGCTTTAAAGATAGAATATATATATATATATATATATATATATATATATATATATATATATATATATATATATATATATATATATATATATATATATATTGAGCACTATCTTGTAAAAAATGAAAAATATCAATAAGAACACCGGATTACATATCTTACTGTTCTTTCTTTTTATTTAAATATACATATATATATATACATATATATATATATATACATATATATATATCCATATATATATATATACATATATATATATACATATATATATATACATATATATATATATACATACATTCGAAATCAACACCATAGATTTCATTATTGTATTTTCTCTGTTTATTTAAGCGAGAGAAATTAAAATATTGAAATAATTTTATAACTAGTTGCAAGTAGAAAACCGATGCGATTATTTTCGTATTAAACAATGGTTTGAAATTCGCTGTTCGATAGCATAATCTTCATTTCTTTTTCAACATTTATCAAATTTAACTCCGACATAAAATTACATTGAAGCATATCGAAATAGGAAGCTGTTTTATTCGCTTTTATAATCGACATCCGATGTTTTGAATTTTTCCTGCACTCAAAAGCCAAGCTGGTAATTCGGATCTAAAATATGTTTCTTACTATCAGAGGAATAATTTTAGTGCCTACGATGTTACACTGTAGCGCTGTGGACAGGACCACTCTTCTAAGTAGATAACTCGACAATGTTTTTTAAAGTTCTGACAAGAGACGCCAACTAGTAATGTCTAAATAAGGAGAAACTTGAAAATGATATCCCTAAAAACCTTTTCTCTAATTCTTTATGTTGACATTCTAAACGTAGCTTTGATGTGGCACAAGGCACGATGAGAATCGAACAACTGATTTTAGCAAGACAAGTTATCTAACCATCAAGTCTATTTAGGTAGTATCCAATTTTATGTTTCCAGAAATAACTTGAAAAAGAAGAAATAAAATGATTCTTTTCAGTTAAAACGAGCATTTCTTTAAAAAATTCGGTTATCATTTAGAAAGAAAGTTATGTAAACTTCCCGCTTATGGAACTCCCTTCCGGCTCGATGCTTTCCAACCAAGTTTTATCTGCAAAAATTCAAATGCAAAATCAATCGCTATCTACTGCCCTGCTATCTACTCTTTCCATTCACCAATCATTATTGATGTTTCTGCTCCAAATTCTTCCACACTTTGTAACCCGTTGTGTTTAGTGGCTTTACGGCTTGCATGGAGTGATAACGATTTTTAAAAAGACATTGATAAGAATCGAGTTTAAAATCAAATGGAAAATTATTCGGAATTTTCTGTATTTCCCCAAATAGATTTATTTTATTATTAGTCAATATTCTCGTAATTTAGCAATAAAATTGCTAGCAAGCAAACAAAGTTGTTAAAAATTTCAGGATATATTTATATTTGAAATAAAAAAAGACAGCTGAGTATTGATAGATGTTTCGAGTCTTCTATTCCATCATCAGGCAAATATTTAAGTTGGTGGAATTTTTAAAATCAAATGTCTCAGTACAATGCAAACTTGTAACTATATTCTTAGAAAGAGAGGATAATAGTGTAATTCCAAATTCTTAGACAGAGACGTAGAAGAAACAAGAGACGACATAAGCTGTTATAATTCTACAATTTCCTTCAAAATTTTATTCTTATATGTTTACACACACACACACACACACGCGCGCGCACACACATACACACACACACATATTTATATATATATATATATATATCCATGCTAAATGTAATATGTGTCACATATGAAAAGTGTTATTGCTGACACCGATGTTTGAACGGGAATCTCTAGACAATGAAAACGTAGACCACCATTTACTACAAAATAGAGATATCATGCCACTGACTGGTGGTTACATATACGTGGTGACTATTGTGTTAACCCGGATGTTAAAGTCGACTGTCACGTGTTTGAAGAGGAATTATTACTTTTCTTGGCAGCTCTACACAGTCGTGTATTAACTGATAAGTAATCAATAATCTTTCCGTTGACTTTTTACTTATTTGTTGTTAATGTATTTTAATTGCGTTGGTAATAATATTTATTTTTAATTTAATATTTAAGTTTTCTGTTATTACTTGTATTATGTACGTGTGACTGATTACAAAAATAAGTCAGTTTCAGCTATTAATTTTTTTGTATTAGTCATATTTTCGTTAACTGACTTGACGGTTTGTAATTGTTTTATGCAACTAGAGGTTTGTATGTCATATTGAAAAATGACTATAATAATTGTATCTTTATTGATTATTGTTAGTTTGTGATAAATAAAATGTACCATAAGGAATGGAAAACTTCGTACAATATCAAAGTCTTACAATGCTTTTCTTTGATAACAATCCAAATTTGGAAATTTCAAAAATGTTGAACACAATAACCAAAGAAGTAATGGAAAAAAGAAGTTAATTGACAGGCAAAAATATATTTAAATGCTGTGAATGCAAAGAAAATTGATTCTGAATAATAAGAATATTGGATAAAGGCATGAACACAAAGAAACTACAACATTTAAGTAAACTGTAGAATGCGAAATTTGTACGTTTGTAGCATAATAAGATGAAAATTGATTACTCAATTTTAAGTTTTAGTGATAGATGCAAAGTTACAATGGATGGTCAAGATGGTTGAGGTAGTGGCTATAGCCTTCATGGAAATGGTCAACATGAAGACAATATTGATGAGTGAAGTAATATTTTGGTTTATCTTTATATAATGTCAAATTAAATATTTATTGAAATTGTTGTTGGTGTCAAGATAAATGCACGATATTTTTTAAGTTCTTGGACAAAATGTTATTTGAGTGATACAGGCCCGAAACAAAGAGCATTAATCTAAAATTTAAATGCATACAAAATAATGTTTTTTCCTTAAACTGCACAAATGATTATTGCCCGATATGAAAAATGTTTGAAAGTCATTAAATTCAAGAAATGAATCCAAATACCTTCAGGCAGATATGAACTTGCGGCCCCTCGTTGAAGGACATTAAAGAATGGGGAAAATATTCAAACACAGAACATCTCTGAGAAGAAATAAAAAGAAAACTGTTGTAAATAATACTAAGTTTGAAACAGTAGAATAATTAATAGAATACAACAAAAATAACGTTTAAAATGATAAAATATATATTATGCATTTAAATTCCTGGGGAGACATAGGGCCGCAAGATATCGTTTTGGTCTCTGTATCAAGCCAGAATTTTTTGTTGTTGTTGTTGATTAGGTTGTTAGCCTACTGCACAACCACCAACCTGAAGGATCAGGTTTTGAATTCAGAGTTGTCCTTCTCCTAGACCAGTTGCCACCCAATGCTATTGAACCCAGTCTATCCTGCTATTTACCCATAGCTGGGGGAGAAGAAGAGGATTCATATCTTTCCCAAGGGTATTAGCACATAAGTGAATGTAATGGATACGTCTGGAATTCGAACTCGGCTCTCCATTACTCCAATGGGCCTTCTCAAAGTGATAAAATATGTCGGATTAATAGATAAAATATCCATTAATTTAGAAATTGCTTTCTTTAAGTTTAGATAGAAAACATGAACATTTCGAGAGTGTATGATTTCTCTTAAAGGCACAACACAGACTTGCTCGATTGGCAAAGGTTCTTCGTAGATTAGTCGGTTAAAGCACCTCGGATCTAACGAGGGTCCCCTCTTCCCAGGAGGACGCAAGTTCAAATCTTGTCGGAGAGCCCATATTTTTTTTTGTAATAAGATTTCTTGAAGATTTAGACCAGTAGATGAAAATAAATGTAACATTTAATAAATAAATGGAGCGTCTATTCAAATATGAGTATCCACTAAAAGTAGCTTTTAAAGTGGGAAAATCTGTCGGGTTAATAAATTTAAAAAAATCCATGGTTTGTTGTGTTAATAAAATATATATTTCTTACCAATTGTATCATGTAGAAGTAACTTGGCCCAAAATGTTTTGAGTTCAAAAACAACGCCCCCCCAAAAAAAACTGGAAAGTTGAGTTCTCAAGTGGAATTAATTGAAAGTAAGATATCCAAAAGAGGCATGGCATATGAAATTAGATCAACCTACTACCGTGGATTAAATAAAGGGTTTTGTTCGAAATTTCAAGAATTATCACCTGAAGAAAACCGGAAAGTACAATGGCCTAAACCTCGTGACTATGACAATAAAGATGAGTACATAATTCTGAACACTGTAAATAATGTAAGTAAAATAGATCCACAAGATTCATACACTTTGAAAATATCTCTGTGACACAAAAACATACATGTAAACATATATTCTTGCAGACATATTAATCGAGAATGCGTATTGTTGAGGTAAGAGACATTTACCCTCCTTACTATCATGAATGGTCTGGAAGAAGATAATACTATTGCGTTTCACCGACCAGTTTGGCCAGTGCTTAACGCGTGATTTTATTTTTCCGTCTCTATCTTGAATTTTTTTTATTTTTGACCCTGAAGTTTGTGTTACGGTTAAAAATTTAATTTTCTTACGTTACTTTTTGCCGATTATTTGTGACTTTTTTATTTTTATTTTTTACTTTTTTCTTTTACCCTTCCCTAATTCTTATTTTATCTTAGTTTTTCACCTATTTTTTATTAGGCTTTTTGATTTGCTTTTCTACTTATATAGAAATTATTTCTTCTGTTTTCCCTGCCCAACATTAATTTCAGTTAATCTTCTCATAACTTTTGTTTATCTTTCTATATTTTTACGTTTTACTTCGTTTGTCTGTTTAATTTGTTCTCATAACGTCTGTGTTTTATTTTCTTGTCTATTTTTCCGTTGTTGTTTTTTGTAGCAAGACTTGTCTTTTATTTTCTTTTTTTTTGTCTAATGTCGGCCATTTAGGTTTAATCTTTAGACTTGTTATTTTACATATTTTCTCCCTGTTTTACTTTGCTGTTTACTTTTTTCTTTACGTGATTTTTTCGTATATTTTTTTACACGTCCAAAAGTTTTTTGAACAAAGTTTTTGCCTTGTGAAATTTGTTATTTCTTTCTTTATTCATTTTGAAGGCGTTTCGTGTTTTTGATTTTGTATGTGTCTATATTTCCGTTTTTTATTTGTAGTTTATTTATGTATTTGTTTTTTTCGTATAACGTCGGCTAACTTGGTTTAATCGTAAGATTTTCATTTTACCTATTTTCTTTCCCTGTATTTTTTTTAATATATATTATTTTTTGTAAATTTTTTACTCGTCCAACCGTTTCATGATTTGAATCAAGTGTGTCTTGTTAAATTTCTCATAACTTTCTTCATTTCTTTCTTCCATTTGAAGAAGGGGTTTTAGGTTTTTGACTATTGTGTGAGAAATTCTTTTATCTCTTTTATAAATTTGTTTTATTTTCTATCTTAATTTTTTATCCTACTTTTAAAACATTGTTAATTTTTCGAAAAGTGTCTCAATTTATCTCATCAGTAAGAATCGTTGTCCGAAACAGGTCGGTCAAAAAATTATTTGGTTCCAAGAAAGACCCACCAGATAAAGTATAAATTACCAATACGCCTATTGACCAAAGTAAAGAAATGGTGAATAAAGCCAAACTATGGATTTTACCAAACCGAATGAAGAAGAATGTATGGTAGCCGGAAAAAAAAAGAAAAAAAAAGAAATTAGCACCAAGACGAACGAGAAAGATTCTATGGTGACCAAAAATAGCTAAAAATCGGATGAAAAGACTAAAATCCAAACAAGTATGTTAGCCGAGAAAATCCAAAAATCTGAAGAAACAAATACGACAAAAGACAAAATAAATGACAACGCACTGGTCGAGAGACGCCCTCTTGTTGGAAGTCCCCGCAGAAATGCATTATCAACATTACGGAGTTCATGGAGAAAGCCAAGAACTCCGCTCAACTTGTCACAGAAGATGAGCTATTGACAAATCCCGTGGAACTACAGAAAGTTGAAAGAAAAATTGTGTCAGCCTTTGTAGTGGACAAGCGTTCACGCAAAGTTGTCGATCCACAAAAGACACCGTGATAAAACGGTTGACATCCATAGGGGTTAAACTACAGAGAGTCGTTAAAGGAAAAGGGCTTTTCATGTAAGACATACTGCTACCTACACCTACCGAATGCGAAGCCACAAGTAGTTGAAACATCATAAAGAAAGACCTCATTCTGTGGACCGAATATCAGGACAGGCGTAAGACCAAAGTTTCAGTATCCAAGTTCCCTACTCAGATCGTCAGGGAGCACTTGGTTACTTATCTGTGCCAATTCGGATATATACTCAGTGCTTCTTCTGATCAACTGATCGGGGAATTGAGGAATGGAGCTTCGAAATAGTGATTCGTCTCTACCCTCCAACTGCCTATATGTAGAGGGCCAGAAAATGCCTATTATCCTTCAGGCCGAAGAAAGTTGGAAGTGCTGGTCACCTCGACTCTTCCTACCCAGAGAAGAAAACTTCTGGAGTTCTGGACCCCGTCGACACAAATCCTCCTCTAGCCGCGTCTGTTGTTTCCGTCTTGCTTTTAATGAGCATGCCAGTAAACAAGACTGGTCTGGTGAAAACCCCAGTTGGGTCCGTCTCACGGCCCCTATTCCCGAAATGCATATGCCCGTCTCTTGTGCGGTTACGGAGAAGGAAAAGGGGGAATTGAATGGTAGGTCGTTTGTAAGACTAGAGGGAAGCTCCGGACAGCGGAACCTCCTCCCACAGAAGCACTTACGTGTAAGAGACAAACAGCCCCATTCCCTCTACCGGTTCTGAGGGCGACTCTTCGACCAGCTACACTGATCGTCTTCGACATCAGAAATTAAAGTATGAACTATCGTTCGAGAAATCGGATAAGTTGCAAAAATTGAAGGAGGCACTTAAGGAGAAAGTTCTTCAAAATTCTTGCTCAGCACCGTCTTCAACATCCACAAAACATGGCTACTCCTCCAGTTCTGAGATCCTTATCTCTCACTCCCTCTAAAATGACAACCTTAAAAAAGGCCACCAGTCCAAAATCATCATTTAAAGGCCATCAACCTCTTCCAGTACCCTCAGTAACCCTACTTCATCCCCTGTTCACACTCCCACCGGCACACCTAAAAGGTTCATCACCTGAGTTGAGAGGAGCAGCACACAAGAAAAAACTCAAACGCGTTTTTAATACAACGGAAAATGTGTGCCGGGTTTCTAAAGAGCAGGAGGAGAAGGCATTATCGCAACGCAGAAAGTTTAAAAATCTAAAATTCCTCATAAACTTTAATCTTTAAATCGTCTTGATATTGAGGACCCGATGAATTTCCCCAAGGCCGAAAGATTTTTAACAATAGTATGGTCGGGCCAGGGTGCACAACAAAATTGGGACGTGGTTGACGATGCCAACAATACGTTTGGGATTTTCTCCCTTTAGCATTTTTAATGATTCCAATTCGAAAAAAATGAAAACAGGTTAACTCTGAGAGGTTTCCGCGTTTTGCTCACCCCTCCCTTTATAGAGCCTTAAACTAACATTTCGCTGAGACATTGGTGATCTCTCATGATAGTACAATCAGTACTGAGATGAGAACAGGATCCATGGGACAGGCCGTCGGGGTCCTCAGCCCGGCCATGTTCAACGCAGAAGAGCAACCCTAATCGGTCTGAATATGGCACTCTGGTTAGCTAATGTGAATGACTGATTAAAGTTTGTTGAGAACTGTTTTTCAACTCGTGATCATGAGGACATTCTGTCTGGGGGCTTTTCTTTCTATTCAGTATGTTTTAATGTTCGCTCGAGAGGAGATTCCTGGCTAGTAAACAGGTATTTGAACGCAGCGTGTGCCCTTGTCTTCGCATCTCCAGCGGGCAAGCTTTGCGTGCTGGGTGTTACTATAAAGGATAAGGATCTTCGTCTAATTGAGATTGCTGCGCCCAATGATCATTCTGAGCGACCTGATTTGTTTCGGCGGATCGAGCAGTTTTTGACGACATCTCGTCGGTTAGTTTTAGATTAGAATGCCGTCCTTGATCCCGATATAGATCGTATATAGACATGACCAGGTACTAAGAACCGAGATATGAAACCATTTCGCAACCTTATCGATAAGTTTGATCGTGTAGATAAGTACCGTAAAGAATACCCTCGGGAAGTAGTGTGGACTTGAACTAATATCAGCAGCTCAGCTGCGTATGTGGGTTCCAGCTACATCGACCGAGTCTTAGGAGAGTCAATGCAGGGCTCTTAGGGTGTCTAAGGTTTCATCATATAGTTTACTCAGATCGTAGGCTCGTCCGGGTTCGTGTAAACTTATATAAGCCTAAGGTTAAGATGGCTGGCTACTGGAAATAGAAAAGAAATCATTATTTGGTGAGCAAGATTTCCGGGACCAGCTACTACTCATGCTACAAAGATGGGGGCTGCGGTTGGGGATATGTGGTGGGTAAAATTAAAATTCCAAATTAGGTCGTTTGCTGCTGAATATAGTCATCAGCGAAATCTAGATAGATTAGTGGCACAAACGGCATGTGAGCTATTTCATCGGGCAGTAAAATCCCGTGATAGTGGTGATGTAGCTTTAGCTAAGGCAGAGTTAGCCTCCTTGCTTATCAAGCTCTGGAAATTAGGGCTAGGTTAAAAAGAATGTCTTTTGAGTCAATGAATATGTCCGCTGAATTGCGTGCAGAGGAGGCTCGGAATTCATCTCATCGACATATCGCGTGCGTCACATTGCCAGATAATCGGACCGTGACTTCAAACGTCGGTATATGTGACGCTTTTCGGGATTACATTCGGGATCTTTTCACTAGGGAGCACTGCTTATTTCGACGCCTTTTTAACCGAATTTCTCTGCCTGGATGCAGCTGAAGCGGCTGGGTTTGAGTGTCCCATCACAGAGTTGGTAATCTGGGAAGCGCTGAAGCAGATTGGTCTGGATAAATCTCCAGTATTAGATGGTCTACACTACGAAGTGTTGTTGAGGCAAGCGCCCGTTTTTGTCCTTTGGCTTGCACTGATTTTCAACAACTTGTTTAAGCAGGGGCCTATACCTCAACGCTTCACTAGTGATCAAGTTGCTTCACAAGGACAAAGCGGTGGGGATGGGATAGGTAACTTTTGGCCTTTAACAATGTTAAGTACAGAGTCAAAGATTTTAGCCAAATTTGCGGGATGTCCTCTCTAGTCTGATTAACTCCGAACAGACTTGTGCCCTGAAGGGCAGGACTATTAGGATAACCTTCATTTGGTACGCTTAATCATCGAGCAAATTGACAGTGAAGCCACTCTGATCAATTTAGATTAGTCCAAGGCTTTCGATAGTAGGGACCATCGATTTCTGGAAGCTAAACTTTCGGTGACCTCATTTGAACCATACTTTCATACATGGATACTTCTGTATGCGTCTCCCGGTGCTCTGGTGGAAGTGAATGGGATTTGATCGGAGCCGTAGTTTCGTTCCATTGGCCATGACTGTTCACTTTCGCGTTTGCGTTACGTTCTTGCGTTGGAACCTTTCCTACATATGTTAAAGACGAATCCGTTCCTACACGGAATTTCCCTACCTGGTGCTACTTAGCCAGTTATTCCGCCTATATTGATGACGTTTCGGTTCTTGTGTCGAACAGAGCAGAGATTGAAGAAGTCAGCAAAGAAAGCGGAGGGTATCAGACGGTGTCAGGGTCCAAGATGAACCGCGATACGTCTGTTGGCTTGTTGGGTGCGTGGAAGAGAGCTTCTCTTCCCAGACATTTCGTCTGGACGGACAGGCTGGTCAAGATACTCGGCGTCTGGCTCAGTCTCGATATTTTGTTGGAAATGAAATGGTCGGATGTGCAGCAGAAAGCCGAGGCCGCAGTTCGTCTGTGGTCGCTGAGGAATCTTTCCTTAAAGGGTAGGGCGGCAGTATGTGCCACGAACATCTACTCGATTCTCCTTTACTGACTTTCTGTACTTCCACTTCCGTATACCATACTAATTTCTTTAGTAAGGCTCTTCTTCTTGTGCGGAGGCAAGTCCTCTAATGTATATCAGGAGATCTGTTACCTCCACTCTTCTGAAATCGGTCTGGGTATGCCTAGAATTGAGACTCGTCAACATACGCTTCGCGTCGCGTTCCTAGATCGAATGTGTCACGATTCGGATGAGGAGGGCGAATTCT
>OZ038480.1:137384592-137402092 GCA_964036315.1 Acanthosepion esculentum
TTAATCTGAATTGAAAAAAATATTACTTTTAGTTTAAAATATCGCTGGAAAATATTTTTAAACTGAGATTGGTGTTTATATGAGGTGTTAACACATTTAGCAATGTCCAAATATTAGTCTGATACTAAAAATATAAATATTTTAAGCATTCTAATGTTTTATTGAAAGTTATGTGAAATTTTCTCAAAGTTAACTTTTAGAGAAGACAATATTTATAAATAAATGACAATAGGAAAACAATAATTGCTGACGCGTTTCGTCCAATTAAACAAAGAAAATTAATAAAAACAAAAAACAGAGTGTTCTTAGCAACTGGAATGTAGGAAACGCTATTTTCATATTGACGTTATTTTCAGTTAACAATATGAAAATAGCGTTTCCTACATCCAGTTGCTAAGAACACTCTGTTTTTTGTTTTTATTAATTTTCTTTGTTTAATTAAATTCATTTCGTTTCTTGCTTTGAAAAAGTCAGCATTGGACGAAACGCGTCAGCAATTACTGTTTTCCTATTGTCATTTATCTATAAATATTGAAAGTTATGTAATTTGGCATTACAGTCTTACTAAGAAAGATGCTTGTCGAGGAAATTACCAATATATTTTAAATTTACTATGGTTACCGTTTTTATTTTCTGATAATTTCGTTTACTCATGTTCGTATTTACATCCTCATACAAAATTTTAAAAAATCTTTATAAATAATGGTCCTTGATAAATTGTAGTAAGTTGTTCCATCTATGATTAGTAAATACAGATTATATTTAATAGCAATATTAGGTGAGTCCTACAAATTAATAGAGAATTTTAAATATCAAACTTTATAAATTACTCAAATTAAATTTTTTGAAAATATTGTAAAAAATAATTATTTATCAAAAATATTTTTTTCGAAATAGTTTTTTTTAATTAAATAATATCTTAGCTTTATTGTATTTTTACGATTCAAAGCAGATTTTCTTCACGCAATAAAGGTATGTTATTAATAAAATCAATTACAAACATTCTAAATTAAATAGAATGGTTTTACGATTTTTTTATTTTACAGTTCAGAGCATATTTTTTTTCTAAGTCGAGGTCCTGTTGGACAAAACAGTTTGATAATTTCAATTCCCAGAGGACACGTCCTTATAACTAATATAAACATAATTCTCTACAAAAAGAAAATCTCGAAATTTAGTAAAATTAAATAAGTTGGGTGTAATAGATGTAAAAACGTATTTTTATCATTATTTTCTTTAAAAAATATGCCTTGAACAAATAGTGTAATTTATTTCCGAATAATTCCTGAAAGATTCATTACAATCCGCCAATTATCTGATTTTTGCAAGAATTCCCAAATCATTGTATTTTTCACCGTAAAAAGCTCAACTTGATCATACAAATTTATGGTCCCACGTTGCTGTCAGAAAAACAGTGGCTTTAATTTAAGATTTTAAAAAGGATTAAACAACATAAAAATATTCTTTGATATTTCCTCTTAATAATAACACATCTTGATGGTAAAACTTTGTTGTATTTTTAATGTTTTGCGGGATAAAGATTCTCTATATATTTGTGTACGTATGCACATGAACACATCACTGTAAATATTCGTAGTTCCATGAACGTGGGTTTAGCAAAATTCATACGGGATAAGATTAAGGGCCAAAGTCACTAAACGAGCAAATTACACGTAAAGCTGATAACACTGCCACACAAAAAAAATGGGAATTGCATGATTTCGAATAAATACTTAATGATCCTGTGTGAGGTGGCGGGGGGAATTACGGCAGTAGGTAGGGGGTGGATGTGATGACTGTAAATAGCTATGAATATATTCTTTCTTTGTCTTGTTTCTCTTTCAAAAAATCGAAATACAATACGATTTCAACATTTCATATACATTGATTATCGACATAAAATTTTTTTAATGACGTCCATTGCATTCAGTTATGGGAGAGACAGACGCGCACATTTCTTTTGCATTGTTTCATCCCTGAAATACTAAATGTTGAGCGAAATCTCTCTCTCTCTCTCTCTCTCTCTCTCTCTATATATATATATATATATATATATATATATATATATATATATATATATATATATATATATATGAATAAAAAGAGAGAAAAGGAAAAACTATTCCAAACCGTCGCGTTTCATCATCCTAAAGCATTAGTTTTTCATCATGTCTTTTTTATTCATTTTGTTCTTTTTCGGATACACAGTATCTCAATATATATATATATATATATATATATATATATATATATATATATATATGTGTGTGTGTGTGTGTGTGTGTGTGTGTGTGTGTGTGTGTGTGTGTGTGTGTGTGTGTGTGTGTGTGAGATACACTTATTAAAATAGAAAATAGGCGAAAAGTCTTGATAGTACCGCTATCGAATCATACCAATATATCCATCTGGGCACCGGATATTTGATAAATATTTCCTCTCCTAAATAGATAACGGTTTCCGAAGCCAACGAATATGATTATAAAAATGTTAAAAAACTAAAAGCACTTAAATTCAAAAAATTATGTTATTTATAATATATAACACATAACTAAATTCATTATATAAATAAATATTGCATTACAAACAAATTCAACACAATCTGTAACGACATTTTCTCACTTTCGTTTATTAGATATTAAATTTTATCAATTATTGCCTCACTAATTTACCTAGATTTTCAAATCGTCTCAATTACATGAACGTTTGTAAATTAACAAAATTGTTTTAAGAAAATAATGTTTTTGATGAATAATGTTCTTTTTTATTTTACAAGTATCGTTGTTAATGTTTAAAAATTTTAATTTAATTATCGTTATTAATCTATAATAATTTGTAAAGTTTTAATTTTTTTATTATTCTGTATTCATTTTTATTGGTTAAGTGATATTTTTATTAAGTAAAAACTATATTTACTAGTCATAAATGGAAAACCTTACGGCAATCCAGCGAACGCCTGTATTTTAAGACAGTTTTGAATTGTTTGGTATAAACGAAACGATGTTTTAAATAAGGACGTGTATAATCGACATTATCAGAAAATAAGAGCGGTAATTGTAGTAAATTTAAAAATGAAAATGCATAAAATTCAGTACAACATTATTTAGAATATTTTCCTAAATTTATAAGAATGTGGAGTAATTAAAATTTTATATAAAAAGGTGCTGACATTATATTCTGCGATATTTTTATAATAAAAGTAATATTTGTTTGAAATCAAATTAATTAAACATTAAATCAACTAATATTTCTCAGATAAAGCTTCAGAGACGTATATTATTGAAAGATTTATTAATAAAAAATAATTTATACTGAGCAAAAATCAGCGGTTATTACCAAATAAAAAAACTCATGCATATATATATATGTGTGTGTGTGTAAGCATTTGTGTATATACATATGTTTGCGTGCGTGTATCCGTCTCATTTAGTCAGGTTTCTGAATGCTCATTAAGATTTAATATAATCAAGCTAAATTTTTTGTGCAAATAATTATTTCCCAGTAGAGAGTAAATGTCCACCCTATTAGCAAAATCAACAATCCTTATTTGTTTTAAATCAAGGTTTAATAGCCCAAAAATCCGCCTTTGCAATAACGAACTCATTAATTTTCTGGTTGTATGAAATTAAATTACTTTTTATTTGTATTCATTTATTACCAAATTATATATTTTTTTAAAAGTTATCTGATGATTAGCTGATTTAAAAATTATATATTTTTCCTATATAACTGATTTCCTATCAAACTTTCTCACCATTTATACATACGCATATAAAACGCGTGTTTTTATGTTTCTTAATTCCAACAATTACGACAATTTGAGAAACTACATTAAATTTCCTTGTAAAAATGATAATTACAAATCCAACTGCTTCCATTCAATCAATGTGTGCCATTCAGCATGTTATTTGCGCAGTAAGCAATCAACAATTCTGAAGAGTTATATTTTCAATATAATATGATGAATAATTAAAAAAAAAACGTTTAGTTTGAATTTAGTGCCAGTGTCAATCAGAAAAATTCTTTATTTATTCGCTAAAAATTAAATTACATTAAAGTTTGGTCGATTTAAAAACAATATGAATGAAACGGATAAAGATAAAAAGGAATTACTTCATACGAAATAAGACTTAACTCTTAAACATTTTACTTCAGCTTTTGGCCGGGGGAGTGGGGTGTAGTTACCGATTTACGTCCCCAATTAATCCGAATGGAAATTTATAAGTTTTTAAGTTCGTGGCATTTACAAATATAATTTTTTTTTTTAAATTTTCAATTTTTTTTCCATAGAACTTTCTACACGTATCTTGATTACAAGATCATTTTCAATGTTTAGCACAATGAATACTTTGCATTTATCTTATTCTTCCTTCTACTTTGCTGGTCCAGTTAAACAAAATTTTAATTCAACCTTTCATTAATACAGAGAGACATTGGTTCAGCATTTGTGACGTGTGTTTTTCAAACAAAAAATTTAGACTATAATATATATATATATATATATATATATATATATATATATATATATATATATATATATATATATATATATATATATATGTGTGTGTGTGTGTGTGTGTGTAATGTAAACAAATTTCTGAAAACAGCCATTTCTAATGAAAGATCGGGGCCGATGTGAAATATGAAATATATATATATAAAAAAATATAAATAAATACTTTCACAAAAAGACATTCAATTTTTTTTAATTTGCAACTTTTCAGTTGTTTTATATATATATATATACATGAATGTATATATATATATATATATAGATGTATGTATATATATATATATATATATATATATATATATATATATATATATATGTATATATATATATATATATATATATATATATATATATATATATATATGTATATATATATATAGCATAATGAGAAGCCACGTATACTTTCTTGATATGTATATAATATATGGATAAAATAACTGAAAAAATTTGGTGTTTTTTTGCGAAAGTATTTATTTATATGTTTTTATAAATACTTTCGCAAAATAACACCCAATTTTTTTTCAGTTATTTTATCCATATATTATATATATATATATATATATATATATATATATATATATATATATATATATATATATATATATATATATATATAAATATATATATATATATATAATATAAAAGACCCAAACACTAATATTCCATGGTTATAATTTATTACATTGGAATCGTAATCACGATCCAATTTATCAGTTGGATCTTGATTACGATTCCAATGTAATAAATTATAACCATGGGATTATATCTTAGTTATTCGATTTTTTTCTTTGGATTAGAAATTTAAGGCACTGGACGATAGTTTCGCCTTGTTCGGATGTTTCTTTCTTTTTTTGCCATCTTTTCCTCAGATAACAATATGTTTTGATATACTTGCAAATTGTTCCATTCGCGTTTTTCCTCCAATCGAATATATATAAATGATTAAAAATAATAAATCTAAATACATTTTTACTAAGCTAAAAGAAAAGATACCAGAATAGATATTAAATCTTTTTTTTATAGGTCCCTCGTATTCTTTCTTCTCTAATCACGAGAAACGCCAGCTTAGGGAAAAAGTTCAGTGATTCATTATTTTAGCAGACACACAAATACGCTTACACACATTTCATTCTTTCGTTTTCAGATCTGGAGAAGCTTTAAATGGTGAAATGCATTATCAAATCTATTTTAAACAAATCTATTTTCAGGAACGTTTTCAATTGTCAAAATTTAAAATAAATTATCGGGATTTCTATATCCTAATTTTAAAACACACACACACACACACGCACATATATATATATATATATATATATATATATATATATATATATATATATATATATATATAATATATATATATATATATATATAAAGATAAATTATAATACATATATACATATATATAGTTTAGTTCCTAATTTTCTTGTTATATACTGCATCGAAATTTCTTTCGTGAGTTTTATTGGATGAACAAATGCTTTGAAAAATTTAATTAAACGCTAAATTCAAAGAAATGAATTCAAAAGTTTCAAAAACTAAAATATGCAAACTAGGTTATATTTTATTTTCCATAGACAAATTTATCCATTTGTGAATCACATTTAATAACGTCCAGCGTATCGATTTTCAAACGCACCTATCTGCTGGCCAATCCTAATTGAGACACATTTAAGTTTAGTCAAAATCCAGACAACCAACCTGTATTTTTTAATGTAACTACGCTAAATGGATATTTATTTCAATTTACGAGCGAGATAGATAGATAGATAGAGAGACAGAGAGAACGCCATCTGGTTTGATCAAATGTTTGAAAAGGTCCAATTACGATGACTGGTGAATGTCTGTCTTCAAAAAAAGCGCAAACAGCTTCCAACCAGTGTAATGTCAATCATAAGCCTTGGGTCAACCCTTGATATGGTTTTCAGTGATTTTCAAAATGCGCCGCACGTTGCAATTGCCAGATTTGCACAAATATAACTAGACTCATAAACATATTGTTCTTACTTGACAAAAGCCACTTGATTAATCATAAATATTTGAATTGCGACATGCTAAATATTAACGAAAGAATTGCGGGCTATCTAAATACCTCATCGTACTAACATAGGGTTAATACCTAAAAACGTAAATATCTCATTCATATATATATATATATATATATATATATATATATATATATATATATATATATATATATATATATATATATATATATAATGTGTATGGTGGCAGCAAGAATGCGATGAGTAAATTGTTGCCATATTATATTTTTAATTGTTGATAGTTTTTTTTTTTACTGCACAGTATAGTGGTGTAAGTTGTGCCCCATCTTTGAGAAAAAGAGCACAAAGACCCAATTCACTCCGCCAGAAATTTGGAAACGACATGCTGTCCTGCTTGGCATTCACTACGGAAGCGCCAATATAAACATTTCAGTGTGTTTGGGTCTCAGTCTGAGAACAGTGCAGAGGATTCGGAAAAGAGCTGCATGAGTCTAATGCTGATTACGAATGTACAGCAGCTCGGAAAACTCACGTTGATCTTTCTAATAAGAAAAGAACTCCTGATTTTGTTGATGAGCGCCTCAGATTCAACACGGCGTCTACATCAATTCCTTCAGGAGGTTGTGCTGCTCTGGTTCAAGATGGTGGCTGCTAGAAGACCCTATGACTAATCACTGAACACTGCACTATGCCATACAAACTGGAGAACCCAGTCATCGCTGTTAAATTTCTGCGACTACATCACCACTTACATCTGGTCAACTAACTCCCCAGAATGCAAACTCTTTGATTATTATGTGTGGGGCGCAGTTGAGCGGGAGACCAACAAAACTCCTTGTAAAACTAAAGATAAACTGAATGCAAGGATTATGGTAGCATTCAAAACATTTAAACAAGGAGACCGCCCAGAAGTGCTGCACGATGTCGTGGTTTAATGGTTAATGCCAATGGCGATTTGATTGAAGAAATGCACTCTTCAGTATTTTAAGTTATTTTTGTGTCATTGTGGTAAATATATCTGTTAAAATGAAATGTCAGTGTTATTTTGCTTTTTTGCGTAATTTAGACGACACTTTATCTATCGTAAGTATATACATACATACATACATATATATATATATATATATATATATATATATATAGTTTACGAAAAACTAGGTAATCCGTATGAGTAGACCCAAGGAGGATAAAATCCAGAGAGCTCAATGTAAATCAGAGCTAATCATTTAAATAAAAACAGACCACTTTAAGGTTCCATATAATAAATTATTTCACCACAGCCTTTTTAGACGACCGCGGATCATCAAATTTCACTTCCAAAGGTTGAAACAAAAAATGAAAATAAATTTACACATTTATGACGGGCAGTAATAAGTATATGTAAATTAACGAAGTGATGAAGTGAAGGGGGAGAGAGACATGATTGAGTTAGATGTAACATTTCTATCCTTTCAAATTTAAATTTTTACAGGAACTTCAGACATTGACACATTAAATCGGTTAACTTAACGGAAGTTATATATTGATATGGAAGGGGGATAGGACAAAAGGGCATAAAGAGAAAGAGAGAAAGAAGTTGTGATAGCGTGTCATTAACTTTCTTTGGAATGGACGCTGTTGTTTTGCTTTACTTTGAGAGTTCATAAATATTATAATGTTTGACATAAATTTGATATATATATATATATATATATATATATATATATATATATATATATATATATGTATATATATATATATATATATATGTGTGTGTGTGTGTGTGTGTGTGTGTGTGTTAATACATAAAAATCTAAAATTACCCCATTTGGGGGATAGACCCGTTTCATCGACGAAAACTTCGTTAGTCTTATTCAACCCCGGTATATAGGCAGAGTTAGTTACGTTATTTGAAATTTAACTGTGACAGCTGTCGAAAAACTAATAGAGAATTTATCCATATCAATTATATACCAACGGATTTATTACCTTCACTATATATATATATATATATATATATATATATATATATATATATATATATATATATATATATATATATATATATATATATATATATATATATGCAAAGAGAGAGAGAGAGAAAGAGTTTATTTATGCATCTTAAATTAACTCTTCTGAAAGTGGCCACAGTCCGTGCCTTCATTTTTATTACATTTTCACAGCTTGAATTTACATCATTTTTTAATTTATGCCTCTACAAATAGATAAACATGCGCTCAAACACGCATACAAATTGGTACTGCGAATGTTTCTCTCTTCCCAATTTGACTAAATATCCAAACATCAGCACACCCAGATATTTTCATGTTTGATTAAGTGTAGCAGACAGGTGTCAACATGAATATGTCCGGATCTTTAGTTTCGCCATTAATCCCATCGAGTTTATCTTACCAGACGTTTACTGAACATCAACAAATTTCAAAAACAGAAAAGAAGATAGCATTATTAAGCAATCAATATTTAAAAACATTGTGCGTTTTCCACCAATATTCATTCTTTTCATTCATTTTATTTACATCTGTTGGGTCAGGCTTTGCGCGTCAATCTTTTTATATTTTCACTCTTCCCTTTGATGGGGGTGGTCATATTTTGAAAAACTGTCAAAACTTGACTAATCGAATTTTCTATTAAGCGATGTATGTGATCAAAAAAGGAGAATTTTGTTAAAATGGATGAATATCTTAAGTGAAATAAAGTCGGGAAAGAATGAAGGATGAACACAAAATTAAATGAGAAAAACAAAGGCCGTGCAAAAAACGAGGAAAATATATAACTTTAAAAATAAATTAATGTGTGTGTATATCTGTGTGTTTGTGTGTTCCCATGTGCGTATAGCTATTACAAAAAATGTATTATAAAGAAAATGAAAAGTATACAGTATTTAGAAAACCATGATTCCTGAAAGCAAAGCGTTAAAAAATAATAACAGTAAAATATCTATTTACACTTTTTCCATCTTTCGGACTGTTCTCCTCATCTTTATTTCATATTCATGACGTTTCATCCGTTGTACGCTCCGACATTTGGAATTTTGGACCGAAAGGTTTATTTAGTGTGAGGGGGTTGATTGTTCTAATGCCGTGTGCCAGGAAAACATTCCGAACGATGTAAATAGTGTAAATGCAATACTCATCTCAGAAATATAGACAGATAGCAAAATATCATTAAAGAGGAAATATGAAAACTTCAGTTACTTGGAAGAAATGAGCAAATATTAGTTTCATATATATGCCGTCATACATTAATATGCAAATTAAATTTCCCTCTATGTAAGTGATTCAAATTATATATTTTTTGTATTAAAACTAAGTGGTGTATTAGATATTATTTAAACAAATTTATTGTGACTATACGAAATTATGATTTCGTAAATCTAAGGATATAGATAATGATTTTACCTCAAATTTTTTTAAAGTATTTACGAAAATATTTTCCTATTTATATGCCATTTGAAAGAAATGTATTATTCCTTTTTAATGACATCCCTCACTTTTGTAATAAGAATATCAGATTCCATGTAAATATTTGAATTACACACACACAGACACACACACAGAAAGACAGACACACACACACACACATATATATATATATATATATATATATATATATATATATATATGTACCCAAGTATGTATAGGATTGGTGTATACGCAATAAATTCCAATAACCAAAAGTACTATTCTTAAAACAGTGCTCAATACAGAGTAGAACAAATATAATTTATTCGACAATTATAACACAAAACATGTTATAAAATCACTGCAAAAATAGCCATTTTGTTTTAACAATTCTGGCGTCTTATCAAGTGATGAAGTTAAATGTAGAATCCATTTTTTCTTCTTGAGAGGCAGGTTTTGTGTTTCTTATTTAGGGTGGGTGCTAGTTGAACACTAGATGTGTTGCGACAAAATGATTATATTTTAGTGATTTTATAACATGTGTATGTTATAATCTTCGAATAAATTATGTATATATACACAATGAGAAGCTGAGATACAGGGAAATAGCCTCTGTGTGGATGACTATATATGCTATCGGAAATCCGGTTAATCTCTCTAGGGAAAGTTTTTTTTTTTTTAAATTACCAGCTTCTATTGCTATTAAGCATTAATCTTCAAGTATGAACTGAGTTCTCCGAGCCGCTGGCGTATTTCGTAAGATATCTGACTAATATGTCAAATCAGTCGAGTTTTTATCCAGGCTTGAAACAATCGGACATGTAGCAACCCTGAGCATACTATATGACTATATATATATATTATGAAATGGACAAAGTCCGACAATTATTTAAAGACATTTTTATGTTTAACATTCTTTTTATAGATACAAGTATTTAAGTAAATGCTCTGTTTATAATAAACAGTATTAAATAACATTTACCGGCCTGAATATCCGAGAAATTTTCATAGAAAATATTCGTCCTTCGACAGGATTCGAACCTGTATCCTAAACAGAACCGTCATATAGCCTGACGAGCCTTTAACCGATTCGGCCACAGAGGTGCGTTGGGTTGGCAAGGTCGAATTTACTGCTTATAAACTTCAATCTTCCATGAATCTCTCACGTACATTCATAACTGCACATGGCGTATCAAATGTAAACAAATGACGTCACACATTATGAAATGGACAAAGTCCGACAATTATTTAAAAAGAATGTTAAACATAAAAATGCCTTGAAATAATTGTCGGACCTTGTCCATTTCATAATGTGGGATGTCATTTATCTATCTATCTATCTATCTATCTATCTATCTATATATATATATATATATATATATATATATATATATATATATATATATATGTGTGTGTGTGTGTGTGTGTGTGTGTGTGTGGGTGTGTGTGTGCGTGTAAGTGTATGTATGTATATATGGGTATATGTGAGTCGTGCCACAGATATGTGATTACGGGTGTTCTGTGTATGTATATATGTATAAATATATGAATTTGTGAGTTCGTATAGATAATATGGGTGAATATTGATGAAATATAATAATGTAGATACGTTTGAATATTGACATATTTTCTGCATATACGGACATGTGGGTATAGGTATGTATGTATATATATATGTATGTATATGTATATATATATATGTATGTATGTGGATATATATATATATATATGTGTGTGTGTGTGTGTGTGTATTTGTATATATATGTATATGTATGTATGCGTGGATGTATGTATATGTATGTATGTATTCATATGTATATATGTATATGTGGGAAGGTGTGTGTATATGTGTATACATGTGTATGTATATATGTGTATATGTATAGGTGTATATGTATGTATGTTAATATGTGTGTGTATATATGTATATGTGCGCATGTATGTGTATATGTATGTATATGTGTATATGTGTGTATGTATGTACGTGTGTATATCTACATGTGTATGTGTGTATGTATGAGTATATACATATATATATGTGTATGTGTATATGTGTATGGGTGTGTAGATATACGGATATATGTGTATATATATATGTATGTGTGCATGTGTTCGGATGTGTGTACATATGTTTGTGTATATGTATGGGTGTGTGCAATTTTTTTAAAAAAAGGACTTACAGGTCTGTTATTGATGTTTTACCCCATTTTCTCCCTTAATATTCTCGATTTGGAATTGTGAGTTTAAGATTCTTTACAATACGGAGGAAAATTGGTAATTGAATTTAAATTTAAATGTATTACCCTTTAATAATCATTATTGATGATAAAATATTTAGATTTTTGATGATTGAATACTAAAGTCATCACCTAATATGTTTTAGAGAAATCTTTTAGGGAATTCTAAGTACACACCTATATATATATATATATATATATATATATATATATATATATATATATATATATATATATATATATGTGTGTAAGTATGCGGAAACATTTAAAGAGATATATGTAGTTATTAATACATGAAATTACCCGTGTATATCGGTACATGTGTACCTGTATGAGTGACTGCACATGTAAAAGAACGTATGTATATGTGAAATTTGCATGGATGTGTATACAATATATGACAGAGCAAGATCTCTAATAATACCTTCAAATATCACTCAATATTAACTTAAAAACTAAAATTTAAGTAAGAGGAATTACCAGTCTAAGAATAGTCGCTAATTGAACTCATGAATAAAATTCAAACTGATAGAGATATCACCTTAATAATCAATTACAACTAGAAGTAAACTTATATTTGAAAATAAAATTTGAGTGTTTTAATGTAAATTCTATGAATATTTTTCTAATCGACTATTTCATATTAAATCCCCAAAATGTTTGTAATAAAGTTTTTAAAAATAAACTTTAACAAACATATAATTAAATTCCTTATAGACTGTTTAAACATTCAAAATTATATCAAACATTATAATATTTATGAACTTTCAAAGTAAAGCAATACAACAGCGCCTATTTCGGGCCTTTCATTCCAAAGAAAGTTAATGACACTTTCTCTCATGATTTCTTTCTCTCTTTTTCTCTTTATGCCTTTTCCCCCTCTTCCCCTTCCATATCAATATATAACTTCCGTTAAGTTAACCGATTTAATGTGTCAATGTCTGGATTTCCTCAAACAATTTAAATTTGAAAGAATAGAAATGTTACATCTAACTCAATCATGTCTCTCTCCCCCTCACTTCCTCACTTCGTTAATTTACATATACTTAGTACTGCCCGTCAAAAATGTGTAAATTTCTTTTCATTTTTTGTTTCAACCTTTGGAAGTGAAATTTGATGATCCGCGGTCCTTTAAAAGGGCTGTGGTGAAATAATTTATTATATGGAACCTTAAAGTGGTCTGTTTTTATTTAAATGATTAGCTCTGATTTACATTGAGCTCTCTGGATTTTATCCTCCTTGGGTCTACCCATACGGATTACCTAGTTTTTCGTAAACTATATATATATATATATATATATATATATATATATATATATATATATATATGCTCAAAATCTGTTGATGGATATTAGTTCAAGATTACCTACACCTGTTACTTGTTATGAGAACATTGCTACATATGTAACACAACAGTCTCAACACCGAAATAGAATGACAATTGCGTATATATGTATGCTTGAACGCATGGATGTGTATCTGCACTTAACCTCAGATTATTTATATGGGTGTGTTTTTATGACCTAAAATGCATATGTGTCTACGTATGTGAGAGCGTCATCCCAATCAAACGTAATTAAAATTTCCTCCTGCAACAAAAACAAAGATGCATAAATAGATCCAATTTGTAAAAAATAAACCAGTTTGGCTGATGATCGCAAAAACGTGAAACCCGGGGTTACAGACAAACATCCACGCAACAGAAGATATATATATATATATATATATATATATATATATATATATATATATATATATATATATATATATATATATAACATAAAATGCTCAAACACTGATATTACATAGTTATAATTTATAATTTATTACTTTGGAATCCAATTCATCAGACCTACGACCTACACAATTTTTGAATATTCTGATGAATTGGATCGTGATTACGATTCCAGTGTAATAAATTATAAACATGAAATATTAGTGTTTGAGCATTTTACATATATATATATATATATATATGTATATACTTTCACGTATACTTTCTTAATATGTATATATAGAAAAAACAACTAAAAAATTGTAAATTAAAAAAAAAATAATAATAATGTTTTTTTATGAAAGTATTTATTTATATTTATATATATATATATGTAATTTGATATTTCAGATCGACCTCGATCTTTCTTCAGAAATAACAGGTTTTAGAGGTTTGTTTACAAGTAGCGACTGTCGCGAGACGCGGACGTCACGTGACGGAAGATACTTGTAAACAAACCTCTAAAACTAGTTATTTCTGAAGAAAGATCGAGGTCGATCTGAAATATCAAATTACATATATATATATATATATATATATATATATATATATATATATATATATATAAAGATAAATAAATACTTTCATAAAAACATTATTATTATTTTTTTAATTTACAAATTTTTAGTTGTTTTTCTATATATATATATATATTTACTTTGAACACTAATATTATCAATATATATATATATATATATATAACTTTAGCAAAATTACACATAAACACACACACACACACACACACACACATATATATATATATATATATATATATATATATATATATATATATATATATATATATATATATATCTTTAGCAAAATTACAATGACGAATCCCAATTTATAACTGTCTTCTGTTTTTTTTTTAATATTCTAATGTTCTATTTCCAGAAAAAAAAACACTTTCTCACTCGAATCGGCATTTTCCTCACAATAGAAAACAATTTATGTATACAATGTATGTATTTTATCGTACATATATATATATATATATATATATATATATATATATATATATATATATATATATATATATATATATGTATATATATATATATATATATATATATATATATATATATATATATGCTATATAATCAAATATCCGCAACGCTATCAATTATCCTTATATTTGTTTACATTTTCTCGCCAATAGTCATTCTATGAAGAACATCGACCTGGAATCAAAGATCAAACTATTGTCTACATTGATTTTGCAATCGTTCTCTCCATCCGCGAATATTGGACATTAAGAGTATAATTATAACGAAATATCCAGACTTTAGAAATAAATTGCTACAGAACTATCGTAGACGTCTCCTTCATTGACCACATCAGAAATGACGCAGGGTGACATAAAATTATGCATGAAACTGATCTCCTCGCCACCGTCAAGAAAAGAAAATTGAGATGTTATGTCCACACCATAAAAGACAACACTCTTTCCAACATCGTTCTAAAAGTAATCAACTTATGGAAGAGAAGAAAAGACAGACGATAAAATTGGATGAAAACGATATTGAGACATCTCGGAGACTCAGGTCAGGTCTACTGTGATGACCTCTAGCGGTCATGAAACTAGACATGATGATGATGGGGATTTATTCCATAAACTCTGTGCGAGCAAATATATAATTGTACAGCTGGCCGCACGTATTCGAGGATACCCGTCTACTACGGCGGCTAGCCTTTCCCCATTGCAGACGCTTGCTCAGGCGGATTTGTGTTTGTTCAACACCCACAGAGCCCACCTGTGGTTTATACTGCAACTATGCTGGGCAAACATTAGTTACAGTTTCTGGGAGAGAGCGTGTTATCTAGCGTGATCAACAATTTAAATAAAGCCTGTACGTTCAAGCTCTCTAGCACAGCCATCGACGTCTCCAAGTGTTCCGTCTACCCAATTCCACTCACAAGGCTTGGGTTCACCGCTGGTATGGTTTTCAGTCACTTTCCAATGGCCAGTAACATCTGAAAGTCTCCTTCTTGACAAGGTGAAATTCGAACACGGGTCTCATGGTCAGAATGCGAACGTTCTAACCACTTGGCTATTTTTGTAAATAAATGATTATTTCACTTGAAACAGACATAAATACACGTCATAATTTTTATTCAGGTCCTGTTATAACTATTTAATATACGCCTGAAATTGTAGTAAAAATTTAATTGTCAAGCTGCCTAACCATTATCTACGGACGTTTAGTACTACTTACATCTATCATAATTTGGTCTTTCACAAAGATTGATGCATTTTTAGATATCGGATAAATCAGTTAATGAATATGTAATTTTATTACGCTTAAATGCCCCCAACTGATTCCATAGTTTTTCATGAAACCTAAAACGAATAACGCCAACTCAACGGTGGCAGAGAATCGAGCAAGTTAGCCATCACCTCTTGTTTAACCTTGTTTCTTGTGCAGTCGATGGCCTCTTTGCACCACGGTTTGTCGGGTCTGCTATCTGAAAGGAACAGACCTTGAACTATAACTTGTGTCTCTTGAAAAGACAGACAGGCTGAGGGAAATTGCCATTATCTTGATTTCCTCCGATGCATTTTTTTTCAGTTTGTTTATGTAATTTGTGTAAACCGTTTATTTTTCCATTTGAGGTTTTACAGTTTTTAGCAAATTTCTGTGGTCTTTTGTTAAGAGCAAGTTGGAGACTAGTTTTTACAAAGAAATAAAAGTTGTGTTTATTGACTGGTTTCTTTGCTTTTTGATCGATTTATTTGGTATATTTTTTCGTGGCATTGATATTTCCTTTCCTGTTGACTTGTTGTAGGCTACAGACAGGAAAATAAATGATCTCTGGCAAAATTTGATTTACCTGCATTAACTCCAAGCTCCCCAACAATGTCATCAATGCACACACACTTTCAAATCCCTCTTGCAAAAAAAAATGGTGATAATAATGCAATGATAGCGACAATATTGCGTATAATGATGAAGATGACAGTGGTGTTGACGGTATTGTAGTCAGCCTGAAGTAAAAACTGGAAACCGATTATGTGAAATTCACCTTCAAAAAGTCATTACCGTTTGTGGTGTGATTGCGTCATCTTTACCCTAAATCTCTAATCTTGTGTGAAAAATTTCCATTGAAGAATAGAAACTGTCTTTATATTTCGTAAATTCTTTTTTGTTTAAATCGAATTCACACACAAGCAAGACAATAAAGCCGCAAGTGTTTACCGGGTGTGGGAAATTTAGAAAACAGAAAGGTTACTCAGGAGTGAGAACAAAAAAAATAATCAGAAAGACAGTAGAGAGCGAATTTAATTTTCGGGGATCAAAGTTGACAAGAAACCATGTAGCCGAAAGAGAGTTCCACAAGCGGGAAGTGTGAGAAAAGAAACAATTGGCATAGAACCTACGGTTACATCTAACCAACACAACTGTAATTTGATGAGATCTCGTTGCCAGTCTAGTACTGCGCTTAAATTCATGAAGTCTCGGTACCATAGCTAAGAGATCATCCGAACAATTACCATGAAAGTATCTATAGAAATGGTACCAGGAGGTAACTTTACGGAGGTGGGAAAGTGACTGAATCCTAGATGCCAG
>OZ038480.1:137404592-137409592 GCA_964036315.1 Acanthosepion esculentum
GGATCATAAACAGAATGATGATGAAAAGGAAAATAGGAAAATATACACAATATACAATTGTTGAATGTTATGTATTCATATAGTGAACATAAAGTTTCTATCTGCTTGATGTCGTAGGATTTGATGGAAAACACCCATAATGCAAAAGCTCCGGGTGAAAACGAATAAACCGTGTGGAAAAAAGCGAATAATAATAATAATAATAATAATAATAATAATAATAATAATAATAATAATAACCTTTGCACAAACTCGATCACTCATGCATAAGCTCTGTCAAAGCTGATTAATTATCCGAATGAAATCCCGGAATAGATCGCTGACAGTATTACATATCTCATGCCAAAAACAAGTGAAACAGATGACACGAAAAATTGTAGGTCAATAACATGTCTGTCCAACACGTATAATTTGATCACATCTGTCCTGACGAACCGTATTAATCTTTTCTCTAAACAAACATTCTTTACTGGAACAGAAGGTATGCAGGAGAGGTTCATATGGTTGCAAAGGCCAACTACTGCTAAACAAAATGATCTTGGAAAATTGCAGGAGACGATGTAGAAATCTTAGCGCAGCGTGGATTGATTACCCTAAAGACTTTGATAGTTAGCCACACTCTTAGATACTTAAAACTTTGGAAATATACAAAGTCTAGCCCGTGATAGAATTTTTTCTTAACAAAGCATGGGAATGTGAAAAACCAAATTATACCTAAATCACACCAGAAGCACTACCATCTCCAACCGTCTAAATATCCGACGAGGTATCTTTCAAGGACACTCACTGTCACCCCTTCTATATAGTATGTCCTTAATCACCCTTACGCATGAACTAAACAATAGTAGCTATGGATACAAACTATACAAGAAAGTATTCAATCACCGACTCTACATGTATGGATACAATTGATCATCTTGTATCAGCTTGCGCGGTATTGGCACACACTGAATATAAAATACGGCACGACAGAATGGGCCAATATCTGCACTGGAAAATATGCAACACTTACGGAAAGGAAACTGCAAAAGTTGGTATGAACACCACCCAGACCCGGATACGCAGATAGAACCTGTAAAAATTTTATAGACTTTACAATACACACAGACAGATCGATCAAATCTAATCGCCCTGACAACGTGATCAGTGGCTGCAAAGATAGAACGTGCCATCTTATTAACATGGCAATCCCTGCAGACAGCAATGTATCTATGAAGATCTTCAAAAAAATATAAAAATTACCTTGAAATCTAAATCACAAAAATGTGGCGCTAGAGGACATTACCAATTCAAGTTGTACTAGGAGCTATCGGACTGATTGGAAAAGATTCCATTTCCTTTATTGAAGGAATCCCTGGTAGCCCATCTCTTAAAGAAATGCAAAACATTATACTCACAAGTACAGCCCACACTTGAGGAAAGGCTTTATCTATGTAAAATATATGCGATTTCTTTTCGAAACTGCTCGGTGGAAAATGTCATTTCTGACTTTAGGTCTCTGGTCGGGACCCATAGAGAAATGAGTATACCCGAAAACCAAAGAAAATCAAATAATCAAATAATAATAATGATGCAAATATAGTGTTTATTGTTTTCCTAAAGACGGGAATTCAGTCACCCATCTTACCCTGGAGACATGAATAAACTGTGAAGCAAAGAACTCTACTAGGGATATCGTTGCTCCAACCGAACAGAAATCAGAGATCGAAACTCAGTTGGAGCAAGGAATAAAATAGCTTGTACCTTGTCAGATAAATGAAACAAATCTTGAAATATAAAAGTGATTAGTGTATCCATCGTTATTGGCGTGCTTTGAACAATTCCAGACAACGTTGATTGGAGATTGAAGTGGTTTGATCCACGAATGCCCTGAAGGAATACGGTATACAGAAGAAGAAGTGTGTTGTGAATTAGAGAAACGTTTGTGTCAATAATCTATTAATTACTAGGAACTATTCCGCTGATTCTGGGATTGGTAGAGGTTTATATGGACACCACACTTAACTACCATCTAAAAAGAAAGTGCTGATGATTTGAGAAAATTAGTGATGATAAAAAAGGAATGATACTTTGTATAAGATTTTAATGAAGTGGTCTACTGGCCTGTGCACTCAAGACACTTCTTTATTAAATGTCTCGGATGTGCAGGCGGGTTGACGTAATCTACACTGCTTAAATCATCAGGTCGTTTACTGAAACATTAGTATCTATTAAAATAACATTTAGAGTAATAAACAATAATGTCAGATTAAAGAATCCATTAATTCCTTAGAAGCATATATATATATATATATTCGATTGAGCTCTGTGGGTGTGAGGTGTGCATTTGTATACAATGACTATTTAAGCTAATATAGCATGACACTGCGGAAGAATTGAGTCACTGTCAGTCACTGTGGGTTTATCTAAATCTAAAAATAAACACGCTAAAATTCACCTTCATCCCTGCCGTGCGCCGACGGCTTAGTGGTAGAAGTTCCGACTGACGCCAATTCAGTCTGGTTTCGATCCTAGCTAGAGGCAACCGGACGTCTAGCCACACTGATGAGCTGCGAAACAGTCTGTTTGTGGATGACAGATATATATATTATTTTATCATAAGAGATTATAATAAAACCATATTGAAATCACTACGCAAAAGCTTTCATGTTTTAATACTATGATTGTACTCCTTCAGGCGATTGGAACATGAAAACTTTTGTTTGACGATTTCAACATGTTTTTATTATAATCTCTTATAATAAAAAAAATAATAATAATATATTGCTCTATTTTGTATTGACCACTTTTTTTAAAAGTAACTGCTACGATCAGTGGAATTTTACTTCATATATTCTTTCTCTAATTTATATATATATATATATATATATATATATATATATATATATATATATATATATATATATATATATATATATATATATATATATATATTTATTTATTTGAAGAGTGTTGTTAGCAAACAAGTAACTCTCGTTACAAAATATAATTCATGGCGTCTGATAAAATAATTACAAACGAATTTGTGTTGAAATTAATTTTTAATTCTCACATCTTTCAGAGAAATGAAAATAGATTAATGCAAAAAGTATTTTCTTCTTTCTTTTTTATTTATTTAAGACCTTCTGCATAAACTTGAGAATGAACGATTTCATTCAAATCACAATATAATAAAAATTCAGACCGCATCAATCAGTCAATCGTGTTATCGAACCATTAATCAAGGTATTTTGTCAGCGTGTTTGGACGTTATTTACTCTTCTTGATTAATGTTTGAATCGATCAGGTTTCAGTTGAATGTTTTTGCCATGTTTTGACTCTTGGTAGAATGTACGGTGCTTACTCTAAGACAAACGTAGCGTGCGAACAAACACGTTTATTACGACATTATTCTTTTGTTTTAAATGTGTTTCTTCTTTCCTGGATAACCTAAGTTGCAAACTTAATTTTAAAACAATGTGATTTATATATCCCCAAAATTTAAAATTAGTGATATGCTTATTCTATAACTTATACTGTTGTTTATTTTTTTCCAAAATAGAAAAGAAAGAAAATTATTAGATAACAATTATTCATTACATAGATGATAATTCGGAGTGATTTTGACTCTGTGTTATATTCCATGCTAATCGGAATATATACTTGAATATCACGGTGGATAAAATAAGTAAAGTTTTATTGCAAAAACCAATACAATAAGTATAAAGGTAACAGTTATGCACAAGGTCATCGCAAGTCAATCCAGTAGTGAGTGCTACTATTGGAAGGTTGGTAGTTCTCGCGTAAGTCTGAATCGTACTCAACAGATCCCAGCTAGAAATATTGACCAGGTAACATGTGGCGCATAGCTGAATTTAATGTGTGGCAATCCGAGCCCGTAGGCTCGGCCAGAAATTCCCCGTAACCCTTCATAAAAAGGTTCGGGTCTGTCTACCTCCCCGGACGAGACTCCGCCCTTCGGCATAGCCTCGTCTGTGTTCCTCTCTGTCCGAAGGCAGAGAGATCGACAACAGCTAAGAGCTGAGTAACAGATCCCATCTAGACTCTGTAGTCCGTTGAGTTACAGATACTTATAGGTAGTTACTATCTATAGTGTAGTCACTCATGGGGGTGACAGTTTATTCCATTACATCACTGTGTATGTTATAAAATTATGCTATCTATATACTGGCCGCTCCTTTCGATTTTTCGTCACATATGAGAACATCAGATCAGTCCTTGGAACAGAAAAACAAGCCTATCCGCACATTTGACTTGATTATAATGCTGAAGCTTTGTGCAGAACCAGCCCCACTTTTCGGAAGAACCAAATACAGAGATCTGGTACACATAATGGGGCACATGATCTCCAAAAGACCTTCCTGGAATTTGGCGTTTACACTTGCCCTTATCCTAGATTAGTTGTCAATCAAGGTTATAGGGTCGAGTCTCTCCTGGTATTTACCCACAAATTGGAGGAGGAGAAATTAATTTATACTTTTCCCAATAATATTTGCATGTAAGTGAATATAACGAACTCGACTGGTATTCGAAGAAAGTCCCTCCGATTTAAAGTTTTAAATGCATTTTAAAAATGAAAAATCTTTCTTGAGTCTTTCATTTTTTCTTTTAATTTCAAGCTAACAGATTAAATTTAATATTTCCAATAAGCAAAATAAGAATTAGTTTTTTTATCTGATATTATCCATTTTATCCATATTTACAAATCTGTCAGTACAATGTAATTTTCTTTATTAAAAAATCTTCAGAAAAGTAAAATGTATTATATGTTGTTTATTTGAGGAAGATTATCTGATGTAAAGCTTAATTAATCTGATTTGAAACAATATTATTAAGTTTAGTCTAAAATGTCACAGAAAAGTATTTTATAACATGGAGTGGGTGTTATATGAGGTATTGTCATATGTTTGCGATTTTTTTCTACAGGAGACAATAATAATGTGAGCGCCTTTTTTCTTGCATGTTTTTATTTAATTATCCAGTAATCTTTCAAATTTAGG
>OZ038480.1:137417092-137422092 GCA_964036315.1 Acanthosepion esculentum
CTTCTTCTTATTATTATTATTATTATTATTATTATTATTATTATTATTATTTCCTTTGATATCTGCCGTTTACACATTTCTTTCCGGGTCCCGCCCAGGGACCTAAGTATAGAAAAGTCATCAGGACACTTTCCACTGCAAAAAAAAAACATTACATAGATAAAGCCCTTCGTAATGTGTGGGCTGTACTTGTCAAAATAATTTTTTGTATCTCTTTGAGGCATGGACTTCCAGGGATCCCTTCAATGAGTCTACAAGAATCTTTTCCAACCAATCCTAGGGCTCCATCTACAACAGGGATTGTTGATGTTCCCATGTGCCAGATATTTGAGATTTCTATTTCAAGGTGCTTGTATTTTGACAGTTTTTCGAATATCTTCAAAGGGACTGCCATATCAATAAGGAGGCACTTGTTTTGTTTGTGGTCTTTAATAACAATGTCTGGGCGGTTGGCTTTGATTGTTCTGTCAGTGTGTATTGTGTAGTCCCATAGAATTGTAAAAGGTCCTATCTCCGTAACCGGGTCTGGGTGGTGTTCGTACCAGTTTTTTTTCAGTTACCTTCCCGTAGAAGTTGCAAATTTTCCAGTGCAGATATTGGCCCACTCTGTCATGCCGGTTTTTATATTCAGCGGGTGCTAATATCGTGCAACCCGATACAAGATGATCAATGGTTTCTGGATATTTATCACACAGTATTTTAGTATATGTGCTTGATAATTCCTAGTTAACAAGCATTGGTCCTGTGCAGCAAGGATAAAACCTTCAGTTTCAGCTTTCAACCCTGCACTACGTAGCCACTGATGGGTACGGTTTTTGTCTACGTCAGCTTGTTTGATACGGGCAGAGTATTGGCCATGAAGCGGTTTATATTGCCACTGTTTCTGTATCTGGTCGGTTGCATCTGTCTTTGCTTTCTTTTTTTTAAGTATTTTGCAGCTTCGGCCGGTTTACCGTGCTGTACTTGTATTTCTGCGCCCATTTGAAAGTCCATTTTGAATTTGTTAGCTTCTTTTATTACGGAGTAAAGACGCTTACTACTTTCATGTTCGTTGACACATACCATCATCCAGTCTTCTGTAGTTTCCAAGTATCTTTGAAGCCCAATTGTTGTAGTTTTGTAGGACAGTTCTAGTTGAACTAATCCTCTGCCTCCTTCGGATCTGGGCACATACAGGCGATCAACATCAGTTTTGGGATGATGCATGCGGTAGCAAGTGAGGAGCTTTCTCGTTTTGGCGTCCATTTGCTTAATTTCAGCTATGGTCCAGTTAAGGACGTTAAAGCTGTATTGCACCACACGGACAGCCAAGGTGTTTATGGCTGATATTCTGTTTTTTGAGTTTAGTTTAGTTCGGTATTTAGTACCAGACGTACACACCTGTAGTACTCCTTTCTTACGTTCTCCTACATTTGCTGGTGTTGTATACCATCTCCTTCGCTAATTTCTAGGTACTTATAAGCTTCATCATGCTCCAGTTCCCTAATCTTTGTGACAAAATCTAAATCTATTAAGGGTGCTTCTGTAATTCTACCTTTCTTGAATGTAACTTTTGCACTTTTATCTAATCCGAAGTTCATACCTATGTCGTCACTGAAGTATTTTACAATATTGAGGAGGCCCTTCAACTCATTCTCGTCTTTGGCAAAGAGTTTGATATCATCCATGTATAGTAGGTGATTGAATATTTTCTTATTTATTTTGTAACCATAGCTACTGTTGTTCAGTTCATGCGTAAGGGGGATTAAGGGCAAACAAAACAGAAGGGATGACAGGGAGTCTCCTTAAAAGATTCCACGTCGGGTATTCAGTCGGTTGGACATGGCAGTGCCCCTGGTGTGACTAAGGTATATTTTGGTGTTCCACATTCCCATGATGTGCTTAAGGAAATTTAATACCACAGGGGAGACTTTGTACATTTCCAAAGTCTTAAGGATCCAAGAATGTGGAACACTATCAAAGGCTTTACGATAATCAATCCACGCTGCGCTAAGATTTCTACGTCTTCTCCTGCAATTTTCCAGGATAATTTTATTTATCAGTAGTTGATCTTTGCAGCCATATGAACCCCTCCTGCATCCCTTCTGTTCCAGCGGAAGAATGCTGTTTGTTTCGAAAAAGGAGTAAGCACGTTTCGCCAGGACAGACGTGATCAACTTGTACGTTGTGGAGATACATGTTATCGGTCGATAAGTTTTCGGGTCGTCTGTTTCATTTGTTTTTGGTATGAGGTATGTAATACCTTCAGTAATTCATTCCGGGATTTTATTGGGATTATTTACAAGCTTTGATAATGCTTTCGCAAGGATATTGTGGATAGATGAGAGATGATAAAGCTAGAAATTGGGAACCTTGTCATCATGACATTTTTCACTGGCCAATTAAAAAAAAAGAGATAAAACCACAAACATGTTTTACATAGATAAAGCTCTACGTAAGATGTGGGCTGTACTCGTGAGAACAGTTTTTTGTATTTCTTTAAAGCATGGACTTCCAGGAATCCCTTCAATTAATTCCAGGAATCCCTCCAATAATAATAATAATAATAATAATACTTATTATTATTATTATTATTATTATTATTATTATTATTATTTCCTTTGATTTCTGTTGTATACACATTTACTGGCACATTTACATGGCACGTGGAATTAGAACAGTCTACCCTAGTGATCGAAATAAAAGGTTCAGTTCGAAATTCCAACCACCTGAAGAAGGCCGGAGCGTACAACGGCCGAAACGTTGTGACAAATATGGCGACAAAGATGAGGACAATAGTCCGACTAATGTAAATACTGTACATAATACCTCATCTCAGAAATATAGACAGACTCTATGAAAATATATTAAATAAAACATTAATAACTTTTTTGTAGATTTCTTAAATATTTTTATACATATACGCAATTTTTAAACACAACTTGACAGACACTCATTCGAAATATTGTTGAAGATTGTCAAACACTGTCTTTTGTTTTCTTCTGACATCCCGCTTTTCTCACATTATTATTATTATTATTATTATTATTATTATTATTATTATTATTATTATTATTATTATTATTTTCTTTGATATTTGTCGTTTACACATTCCTTTCCAGGTCCCGCCCAGGGACCTAAGGTTAGAAATGGCATCATGACACTTTCCACTGAAAAAAAAAAAAAAAAAAAAAATAATTACATAGATAATGCCCTTCGTAAAGTGTGGGCTGTACTTGTCAGAATAATATTTTGTATCTCTTTGAGGCATGGACTTCCAGGGATCCCTTCAATTAGTCTACTGGAATCTTTTCCAACCAATCCTAAGGCTCCAACTACAACAGAGATTGTTGATGTTCCCATGTGCCACATTTATGAGATTTCTTTTTAAAGGTCCTTGTATTTTGACAGCTTTTCGAATATCTTCAAAGATACATTGCAGTCTGCAGGGACTGCCATATCAATAAGGAGGCATTTTTTTTGTTTGGGGTCTTTAATAAATGTCTGGGCGGTTGGCTTTGATTGTTCTGTCAGTGTGTATTGTGTAGTCCCATAGAAATGTAACAGGTCCTATCTCCGTAACCGGGTCTGGGTGGTGTTCGTACCAGTTTTTTTCAGTTACCTTCCCGTAGAAGTTGCAAATTTTCCAGTGCATATATTGCCCACTCTGTCATGTCGGTTTTTAGATTCAGTGGGTGTCAATAACGTGCAACCTGATACAAGATGGTCAATGGTTTCTGGATATTTGTCACAGAATCTGCATTTTGGGCTAACACAGTATTTTAGTATATGTGCTTGATAATTCCTAGTTAACAAGCATTGGTCCTGTGCAGCAAGGATAAAACCTTCAGTTTCAGCTTTCAATTATTATTATTATTATTATTATTATTATTATTATTATTATTATTATTATTATTTATTTATTTAATTTTTTTGTTGTCGATGATAATAACTGGTTTTCTGACTTATATTCTGTGTCCCGTTTATTAAGTTTTAGTTATAGATTTTTTTTATTTTGCTTCCTTTTTTATTTTTTGTGTTTGTACGATTTTTTTATTGTATCAAGTGATTCTCTAATATTCAGCATTTTTATTATTTATTTCGACTATGCCTGCTTTCATTTCTGGCGTGGTTGAGAGACGCTGTCAAAAAAAGTAACCAATAATCTTTTATATTATATTAAGACTTTCCCTTTACATCCCCTCTCTCTTTCATCTCTCTCTTTCATCTCTTTCTTTCATCTCCCTCTCTCTCCTTTTCACTCACTCACTCTCTCGTTTTCCCTTGTACATGAAAGAAAAACTTTGTATTTCTCATTGAAAATGCTTTGTCCAGTTAGAATTTTTTCCTTCCATTTTGCAGTCATGTATGACTTGGTTTGTTGTACAAGGATTTTCCTTTGTTTACCAATTTGGTGAGAACCATTACGAAATAACTGAGCCTGACATGCAGTCAAAAGCCACAAATCGCTTTGAATGAGATTTTACCAAAGTTCATCTAATTTGTCCGGATGTTCTTCTTTAGTATTTTAGTTTTCCTTGCCATTCACCTAAATATGTAAATATGGGTGCCTTTATGAAATATTATTACTTATTTTTATATAATAAAAAATATTATTATTTAAATAAATATTACTTTATTTAAACAATATTACTTATTAGTTATCTAATACTTTTACGAAACTTTATAACAAAATATATCTCTAAAAATATCATACATTTTTTTAAAATTTAAAATTCGTGTAATGTATGAAATTATATAATCAAAATGCACATAGCCTATGACGTAGCTAAATATATCGAATATCAGATATCTTCTAAAGATTTACTAAAAGTTTAATTTAGATTTCTACCAAACGAAAATTAATTATAAGTTTGTCATCAGGAGAGGTTGTGATAAAGCTTCCGGCCCAAAGACGAAGCCCTTTCAAAAGGAATTCTGGTATTGAAGATTTCGTCAAATTTTGGAATTAGAGTCAGAATGAGAATTTTTCAGTCGGTCCTCATATTTATAAAAATATT
>OZ038480.1:137427092-137432092 GCA_964036315.1 Acanthosepion esculentum
TATGTCCGAGTGTCAATAAATCCCTTTCTAAATAACATATGGATCTTCTGCAAAAACAAAGCAAAATAGGAATATATTTAAAACATGACGTGAAAAGATGTTATTCTTCGAAAGACATTCAGACTCGAATAACAAATATGATCGCTCATCTTAAGACCACGTGTAACATAGATAGAGAGCTGAATGACTGCAATTAGTTGTCTTTGTAGCCTAATCAATAAAGCAGCTGCTGCGGTAAGTCAGTTTTTTGCGGATAAGAAATGCAGTTTAAATTATTGCTTACTCCTTATCTACAATGTTTAATAACTATTGCACAATGACGGTCAGTGTCTTTTTTTTTATAAAAGAAGTTAAATTAAAATGAAAAAAATAATAAGTAAAATATATATAACTACAGCGGTATTTTGGAATTTTTTCAAGATGATGAAAATTTGTATTCCTTTAACAAACACACCAATCAATTAACAATAATAAAGCCTTTAATTTACACATAAAATATTTATTTTTCCACGTTAATTCATTTCTTATCGTGCATTTAAGTCGTGAATTTTTTTAATCACAGAGATCGAATACAGCGTGAATTTCAAATACAAATTACACTGATAACAAAGTGTCCGGTTGTCATATTACGGATTATTGAGTCTCAATAAATTTAATTTATTACGGATTATTGAGTCTCAATAAATTTAATTTATTACGGATTATTGAGTCTCAATAAATTTAATTTATTACGGATTATTGAGTCTCAATAAATTTAACATTAAATACCGTTTATATCAGGAGGAAAATTGATTAACTCGTCAATGACCACGATCCCATATTTGTAAAGCTGAGTTTTAAAGAAATTTATAATAAAGGAATTTTTTCTATAAACATATAATTATAGTGAATATTTTTTTATTAACATATACTTAATACCTGATGTTTATTTTGATATTTTAAAAAATAATAATTATTATTATTATATTTAAAATAATAATCAATAACTGTTGTGGATTCCGGGAATGGAATCCTGCACAAATAAATAAACAACGCCAGTAATTGAGATAGAAAAATAAGTGTATTAAACGTAAGAATACAGACTTGAAGTGAAGATTAGTAGTCCAGGAATGCGGGTTAGTAGAAAGTATATGTACAAGTCTCTGTAAGTGAAGCCGTAACTCTCTCTCTCTCTCTCTCTCTCTCTCTCTCTGGACTCTACGTATCTCAACCTTGTCTCAACGTATCTCTTCGTATTTCCACCCTGTCTCCAACTCTGTCAGTATAAGTATACTTCAGACAAGTCCATCTTGTATAAAAGGGGAGAGCCCCACAACAATAACCCCACATATATCATATATATTTTAAATCCCCCCTACGCATTCTGTAGTTATCTATTTTTTACCCTTATCTACAGACTGTCATTCTAGAAACAGCAGAAAATTTATCAGTCTGATCTCCCGACACACAAGCTAAAATCTATTCAAGTGATCGAGCATCAGAATTTGGGGTGGATTTTTTCCTGGTTGGGTGCAGTGGATGTTTAATATTTATTTTCTGCTCATTGTTCAGAAAAACCTGAATTCAATTATTCGTGTACAAAGTACCATTTTCTGTCATACCAGATATACCATGCGACTAGACAATAAATACAAATAATGAATTATTAGATTTCCTATTTCTAACTGCTTACTTTGTCAAATGCAGCAGAATCGAGGGGTCGTATCTCCCTATTTCAGTATCCAGGTCAGGACTATTCATAGTTTTTATTTTATTTTATACACTTGTAACAGTGATTATAAACATTGACCTGTGTATGCAGTAAATCTAAAGTCAAATGGAGTGTTAAAGCTAAACCTAACCAACTGATTGGTAAACAACTCTTAATAAGTGAACACACGTTTAGGCCAAAAGATTGGGTCCATTCACTGAGTTTCTAAGAATCCTAAAAAAATCGCGTAAAAATTGAAAGTTTCATTCATTTTTCAAAAGTTATTGGCCAGCTCAATTCAGGCCGGAGCCACTTTCTCTGCTTCAAAGGGTTTTTTTATCGTATATTCAATAATAATAATAATAATAATAATAATAATAATAATAATAATAATAATAATTCAATAATAATAATAATTAATGAAAATAATAATAATAATAATAAAAAAAATAATAATCATAATCATAATCATAATAATAATAATAATAATGATAATAATTAATGAAAAACTACAGGTATGATGTCCGACACAACAATAAGATATCAACAGGACTTGCGAAATATTCTATCACGAACGAATTCAATTTCGATGAACATCTTAAGGAACACATTTTGAAAAATTATCCAGAATCTAACAACATTTCAACCCTTAAAGCGCATGAAGATAGTTACATATGAAAACTATTAACGTCTAAACTGTTTGATTGATTGCTTTTACTAACTTATGAACTCACAGAAAATTTCAAGATGAGTACGTTCCCCTTCATGTTGATTACGTTTAAGTTGTATTGCAATTGCGCTGGTTGTGTTTCATTTGCTTTGTTCTGTTGATTACTACTACAACCGTTTTTCTCAAGACAAGCGACGTCTGCATATAAACTTGCATTTTTTTATATTTTTTATTTTTATGCATTTTTTAAACATAACATGAAGAATACAGACATAATTTCAAAATATTGGTAAACATTGTTAAACAGTGTCTTTATTTTTCTTTTCTTAATCCGCTCTCTTTTCTAAGTATTGCAATAATATTAATAATAATACTAATAACAAAATTAACCCATTACTGCCTAAATACTCCTTAAGATTTCAGATCGTTTTGCTTAATCTGTCTAATGATAATCTTTGGGATGGCGGATTTTAAAATTTATGTCACTCATGTTTCAAAATTACGACTCCATGCACTAATGGTTTAAATTCACATACTAGATCAGTCGAAGTTAATTAAACCAAAGTAGGTTTACAAATGATTAAATACTGACAGCGCACCAAACCTTTGGCCTATACTATATAAGTTTAGATTGGTACAAAACGATAAAAGAAAGCTACTCTTTGAGCATTTCCCAAAAAGAAGGGAGGCTTATAATGATCCAGAAGTTCATAGTACTGAAATAAACATTTATATCGTCAAAGTATAAATTGAAAATTAACAGAGAAATAATGTAAACAATTTTCAATAATCAGTTTGCTTAGTGATATACCTTTAATATGTCCAAGTCTAAAACTTAATTTATCACATTTTTTTTTCTTTGCCTAAAATTGTACAGAAATGAAAATACGTTGGGATAGAAAGTTATTCGTGGGAGATCGTTCATCAAAAGGCAAATGCAATTGGATTGTACGAAAGTCGACAACTCTATTATGAATATTATTCACAACATTTCATGAATCATTGACTCGAGTTACGCTATCGTTCCTATGATAGTTCAACAAATGGTGTGATGTTATGTCTGCTTCTTCATTTTCTTCACGGAATACCTGTGATTTATTGCCGCTGATATGAGGCAGATGCCACTTGTACAGAACGGTAGACGTCTTTAGCTCAAGAAGGAATCAAGAGGAGAAGAACAAGAACAAAAAAACACCAAAGACGAAAGTGAAAAAAAAACTGAAACGATGAAATACATTATTTTTTTAGAGTGGCATTTAAATGTGAATGAAGAAAGTAAACGAAAAAGCGAAAACAATGACATTAAGTTGTCCGAAATTCTTGTCCACGGAATTGTAATTATTAATTTGTAATTGATTTTCTTGTCTATTTATTGTTCATCACACACACACACACACACACACACACACACACACACACACACACATATATATATATATATATATGTATGTGTGTGTGCGCGCGCGAGTGTATCCGTGCGTCTGTGTGTATTTGTAGGATATATACTAGTTTCCAAACAAAAGTGAAGATGGAGAGACAAAGGGGAAATTTTTAAATCTAAGACGTGTTTCGCCGGATAAAAGCTTAGATTATGTTCACTATGGCGAGATATGTTAAACTAAAATAATGACAATGGAAACCAAAATATCAGTAAAACAACACACCCAAAAACTAAATATAAAAAGAGATTTATATATATATATATATATATATATATATATATATATATATATATATATATATATATATATATAAACTGTGTGTTTATCTAAAAATAAATACGCTTAAATTCACCTTCATCCCTGCCGTGCACCCACGGCTTAGTGGTAGAATCCCCGACTGACGTGAATGTATATGAGGGTGAATTTATAAGTATATGTAAATACTGATATGTATAGGTTTGTGTATACCGGTATGCAAGGTGTTATGTTGTGCATACGTATATGTGTTATTTGTACACACGTATGTATCGATGGCATGTATATATAGACTTGTATATGAAAACTGTAGTGGCAATTATATATATGTACATGTATATGAAAACTAAAAATGGGCTCCGACATATATATCAGCATGGGTGGATGTATATGTGGGCACACCTATGCAAAAATGTATAAATGTATGAGTATACTGTTTACGTATATGTGTGTTCATATGTCTGTGTGCGTATAGCTGTAAGTGTATGTGAATATATATGTGTTTGCAATCAGATATAGATTTCACAAACAAGCACGGAGACATAGAGGCTCTCTTCAAAAGTCCAGCCAGAACAGGCACATGATGAGCCAGAGTAATTAATGTGATTTACAACAAACAACTTATCCTCAAAGATTTCAAAATCAGTCTCTTAACACATAATTTTGTCTTTCGTCTTTTAGTAGAACTGATGACGTCAAAGAGACACGCCACTTTGATTAAAAATTTGTCTCTCTCTCTCACACACACACACACACACACGCACACACACACACACACTCTCTCGCTCAACCATATATATATATATATATATATATATATATATATATATATATATATATATATATATATATATATAATTTTAAGTAGAGTATATCAGGGATAAAGCGTATGTAAATATAAAAATGGCCGTCAAATTGCATTCAAATATGAAACCGAGCATTG
>OZ038480.1:137437092-137442092 GCA_964036315.1 Acanthosepion esculentum
AAAACGAGAGACAAGTTACTACGGTTAAGTTTTTTATTTAATTTTTCTTGTGTACGAACAAGAGCTTTCTTTTCTGGACAAAGGGTGTGTAAGAACTGTCCAAATGTTTTATTTTTCCGATCGCTTTCGGCTATACCTTTAGCCATTATCAAGGATGATTTGATTTTTCTGCTTAATTGAGTGTGTGCATTATGTATATGTCTTAGTGTGTAGTAGTGGAGTTTTAATTTCCAAATACGGTTAGCACGTTGTGGCTTTGTTCGTAGTTAATATTGTTAAGGGTAGGCTTTTTCTTTTTTATTATTAAAGCCTCCATTATTTTTAACCTTTTTTTACAGGTGGAAGCAATTAATATATTTGTGTTTTCTACTAGTAAAAGATTATAGTTATTTCAACTAGAGAAAAATGTAAAAAAAAAAAACGTAAACGTTTTTGGTCTAATGTGGGTTTGTTTTAGTTTCTCGTTTTTAATATATATATATATATATATATATATATATATATATATATATATATATATATATATATATATATATATATATATATATATAGCGGGAGAGGATATGTCACCTAAGATACATATATATATATATATATATATATATATATATATATATATATATATATATATATATATATATATATATATGTATGTATGTATGTATGTTTTTGTGCATATGTATGTATGTGTATATAGAGAGCGAGACAGACGGGGAATATAGCAATGTAGATCCCAAAATAAGTACACAGTTGTCAATCATACAAATACTCTGGTATAAAACTCGCTTTCGCCACCTCTGTCTCCGTCTTTGTCTCTGTATATATATATATATATATATATATATATATATATATATATATATATCTTTGTGTATATATATATATATATATATATATATATTGTCTCTGTATATATATATATATATATATATATATATATATATACGTAGACAGCGTGAGAAAGAGAGGGAGAGAGAGACAGAGAGACAGAGAGATAGGCGCAGGTATAAATTCGCAGCCCCACAGGTAGTTAACTGAAACTTGACCTGGAATTTTGTTTTTTCATCTGAGATGAATGTGATTAATATTCACCATTGTTAAATTAAATTGACAAGAAAGGAGATTATGTTGAAAGATAAATATCTGTGGTACAATGTATATTTTTTTCATCTTTATATAAACGGACATCTTGCTTTACAAATACATGCATACATAGTGGGAGATAGATAAAGTGAGAGAGTGGGAGAGACAGAGAGATTCAGACAGCAAGGGAAGACAAAGACTGAGAAGAATGTGAGTAAAACAGAAATAGTGAATGAGAGAATGCTGAGAGAGAAGGTTTGTTCATTGAGAATCTTACGTCATCTCCCACCAGCGACAGTCGTAGACGATCGAGCTTATGAAAATAAAATATTTAGAATATTTTTCCCCACACTAGTTGCGAATCATAATTTTTATACACTCAAGACAAAGCTAATTTTATGACACATCTATCTATCTATCTATCTATCTATCTATCTATCTATCTCTCTCTCTCTCTCTCTATATATATATATATATATATATATATATATATATATATGTATGTATATATGTATATATATATATATATATATATATATATATAAACATTTAATTTCTCTTCCTCTCTCACTCTATTACACACTCTCTCTCCATATATGTATATATATATATATATATATATATATATATATATATATATATATATATATATATATATATATAAGCATATACTGTTAAATATAACAGACAATGAATATCTATTATGTTTGATCATGAGTCGTTCTAAACTCTGTATATTTGCTTTAATTTCAGGTGAAATTAAAGACAAGAATTGTCCAACATTTGGATATTCTTATTAAGCTGTTACTTAATCGAAGCTTTCGGCCCACATGAGCCATATTCAGAGAGCTTAAACAAATGTATTCACCATCAAAGATGATATTCTCTTATGATGACTATTACTATGCGACGCTAACTGTCGTGGAATAGTACACGCAGGTTGTAAATACCTGATGCGGTTCTATGACGTCGTACCACGTGATAGACCGAAATATTAACAACAGAACCATATGTCTAGATGCAATGCAATGTGTTGTGTCTAGTTTGAAATGGGATTTTATTGAGTGCGAGTTGCTTTGTTTTAATGTAAATGGCCTCCTATATCTGAATGTTCTTTTTACTGTGTCTACGTGTGAGTATTGTTGTGTTATCAAATAATATCTGTCCAATATTATGCACATGGCTATATTTTTCTAAGAAACATCGTTTAATAGAACTAAGATCAGAAATGTGACAGGTAAGTCTACGGGAGAGCGTAGTTGTAGTAAAACCAATATATATAGTGGGTTTATTATATATATATATATATATATATATATATATATATATATATATATATATATATATATATAAGTACAGACTGTACAAATCGCTAGTAGTCTCCAATCTCCTAGATGGATGTGAAACGTGGACAATCTTGGCAACAACAGAGACAAGGATAGAAGCGTTTGAGAACTAATGCATGAGAAATCTCATAGGCATCTTCTGTTGGGAACATAAATCGAATGTGCTTGTGCGGAAAAGGTTTGAAAGTTTTATGGGCAACCAAGAACCTCATCTCGCCACTCTCAAACGGAGAAAAATGGCGTGGTTTGGACACATTACAAGTCACGACAGCCCGGGCAAGACCAACATGCAAGGCACCGTTAAACGTGGACGTAGGGGAAGGCGCCAGCGTAAAAATTGTTTAGACAATGTCAAACAATGGACAAGTATGACTATATCAGAATTGGTGATTGTTCGTCGATCGACACTTGTGGAGGAGATTCAGTGTGGCTTCTGCATTCGGACATCCCTACGATTACAGAAATTAACGGATGATTCATATATATATATATATATATATATATATATATATATATATATATATATATATATATATATATATATATTTGTTTATATATGTCTAATGCAGTCTGTTCATATCTATCTATCTATCTATCTATCTCAGTTTGTTAATATCTATCTGGTTTCTTACATCTTATTTTTGTCTAATATAGAATCATAAAACTGAATATTCTTCCCTTCATACCATAAGCTGTAATTGTATAAATGAAAATGTCTGTTTTCTTAATAGCAACAATCACAAGCGAATACATATTGAAAAACCATCATTCCCTTGACTAGAAATTCCGTTATATAGAGAAATAATCACCTTAGACTTTATGAATTTAAGCAAAATACAAGATTAGCAACAAGGTCCTAACAGTTCACAGTTGAATTGGAGAGCTGGAACCATAAGTTCCATACTAACAGTTTTTTTCTGGCACTTCTTCCTGATAGAACTCTCTGTCGGTTTCTTGTTTACCAGACAATTTTGATCTTCAAAAAGTTAAATGCTATGTCAACAGTTATCTACTGTTCTAATCATCTTGATTACTTTCCTATTGCTCTCTGCTTAATAATGCCTATGTTTTCTAATTATCTCACACTCTCACCCCTTCTGTCTTAGTGGTTTTACTGCATTACAGGTGCTGATTTCGATTAAATTAAATAAATACAAATATAATAACGACATATTAGTGGCAATAAAAAGATTAATATTATTGTTAGTAATGAAAATACAAATAATTTCAATTTACAACGACTACGTCCCAAATCCAAATCGTTGAGAAATGGTCGGCAAAGCGATAGTTATAGGTTAACGTAACTATTTCATTATTAACGATAATTAAAATAGAAACAAATGATAGCAACAATCATTACTTGTGGCGGAAAGGAGAAAGCCTGAAGGACAATGTCATGACCTGAATCGAGTGTTTTAGATTTAAAACCGACATCAAAACCCCGAATAATTTGAATATTGGCAAACAATTTGTGATATCAATTCAGCATATTTGAATAAACACTGACAAGAGAAACAAATTAAATTGACTGGCAAAATTCTAAACCTAATTTATATCTACGTGTAAATGGAATTAAGTTATTGAAATATTAAAAAAAAGTTTTCTTTTTCACTATGAGTTATACAAAAAAACAAAGGACAAATGTCCGCTAACAAAATTATTATTTATCGTATTTTTTCTTTATTTATTCCCTTACACCTACGCGCATGCGCATGCACACATGATTGGGCATAGACATTCGCACACACACATACACACACCCTCTCACTCACGCATACACGCACACAGCCTGAGACTAAAATATCAGAATGAAATACAACTAGCAAGGTTTGTGTTATTTTGATTATTATCCAATTTTCAACTTACGAATAAGTTGTTGCACACCCGAATCAAAATGTTGGCTAAATTATCAAAACTTTATGCCTTTGTTCTATTTTATTCGAACCTTTTCGAACGCTTAGATCATGATACCTATATTCTATGAGCTTCACATTGTTATCTACATCCACTCATTTTATGGAACGTCAAACGATATTAAGTAAATGAATAAAAATTAAAATCTCCTCAGTGGCGAGTTTTGTTCTGAGACTGTTTCGTCTGAAAAGTGTGAAACACTAACAATATTTTCACATTTCTTCATTCAGTTAACCAGTACCATTATTAGACGGACACATGCAAACAACGCATAACCTCCCTGGCGAGCTTGAATGAATGGCTGGCGAAGCAGGGTTAGGGAGAGATAGCGAAAAGATAAATTTATTAAGAGCTACAAACGAAAAGGAATATGTGGAGAGCCATGATCGCCAACGTCCTGAAGGAACATAGCACATAGAAGAAGAAGAATATAAGATCAAAATTTAAGCAGATAGAGAAAATTTTAGCAATCTTTATTATTTAGTGATTTAGGGTCATTGTAAGAAAATATAAAATATTTTTGAGTAAGCAATCCAAAGTTTATCTTTTGATTCCAGTCATCATCAAGAAACGAGTTAAAACTTACTATTAGCTAAAACTTTGGCATCACATATAGATATGTAACAAATATGAATTAGATTTGGAGAACGCTCAGAA
>OZ038480.1:137444592-137457092 GCA_964036315.1 Acanthosepion esculentum
GTCCGAAGTACTGGAGCATGGTCCAAATAAATTCTCTGAATAATCTTTGTCGCAGTTCCGACGCTAACTACTTTTCGGAATTCGTAGAGGAAAATGTGACGAAAGTTCAAAATTCCATCCCCTCTATTTTTAAAGGATTCAGTTGGGAACAATGTCTGACTCGCAAGTGAAAGATGCAAAGTTTCAATCGTGAACAAATCGGGAATCTGCGGTAGGACATATGTCAGTGCCAAGTTGCGGTTATTTTATGTTAATAAAGGAAATTGGACCACGAGTTTTGCAATGATGTGATATTTTATGACAAATTTCATGTCCCTTCTTTCAGGATGTAGGTGATCTTGGCTCTTCGAAGATTGCTTTTCTTTATTATCACTGAATTGCCATGATTTCTCGGGAAACGTAAGAGTTTAATTCCCTGTAGCCATTTTTAAGATTTTTAATTCAAAAGTTTCCTGTTCTAAGGCTAGAGGGCTCAGTCTACAGAAATATTTAACCCACAGATCAATGGTATCAAAACGCACATGGCTAGATCTTGAACCTGACACGCGCCTATAAAACTGAACTCACATTGCTATTATGATTTTGCAAGATATACAACTGTCGGGTAAATATGCATTTTACCGATTAAGAAACTTTACGAATTTAGAATTGGACAATGTTGACATTATGACTGTTAAACGAGCTGTTTTTATACTTCGAGATATCACAAGATGAGGATGGGATTTATTAAAGATAATCACATTCGTTCATTCTACAGTTTGAATTTAACACGAATGTCAATGTGGTAAGGAAAATATATAAGCAAATAATACTCACGTTTGAATTGTAGCAACAACAGCATTTGAACCCGGTAAGCGTTGTTTATGATGTTATTTGTTACTTCCAGTAGATTTCTACCGTTATTTAGTTAATATTTCACATTGTTTCAACCATATCCTGCAGAAATAAACTAAAGATATATTGAGGTTATTTACTGTCTAGATATCGAATTTTGCAACTTGGAAGCTAAAGTTTTTTGGAGAAATGTTCGGCAATTTATGTTATGGCTAGCGAAACAAAAAAAAAACAAAAACAGAACACTGTCTCTGATCAGAAATTAAGGCAGTCATTACTTGCATTATCTTACTTCTATAAGTATTATGTCATTTTATAAGTACTGTATTTCTAAATATTGTATTAATTGAATTTTTGATAAGAAATAATTATAACATCTTTTCTCATTTTTTCTCTGATCGTTTATTTATTCAAACATTTATTTGTTTTCAACAATAAAAAATCCAATATTTCTGTTTATCATGTTTACATATGTATCGTCAGAGAAAGCATTTGTCTTAAAATATACGTCATATAAGCAGTAATTATATCTATAGGTAGCAACAGACAAATGCAAAACCACATGAGCTATTTTCTGGCTGAGAAGACGCATATTCTAACATCTGCCTACCACAAATCATCCTTGTATTATATAAACCTATATAGATGCTTTGAGATTTGTCTGTGTTTGCTTTTGGAAGTAAAGTTCGAAACTTATTTTTCCTCATCTACGTCGATTTAACAAAAATTAGTATTTTACCAGGCGGATTTTTTTTCAAAGAAACAATAAAAGAATATTCATATTTGTCTTTACGTGTTTGAATATCCACTATTTTATTTATAAATTTACTATTTTTATTCATTATTTACTATCCAAATTCTTCTGACGATAATATTTAAATAATTTTGTATATGTATTGATCAAAAGACGTATCAGCGAATTTATATTATTATGACTTTTTTTGTTGGTTTTCAATACCCCCTGAATATTAATCTATTCAAGTAATATTACCCGCCATAAAATACTTGTAGAATATTATTTATCAGTTTTATCGAAACATATAACTCGACTATGCAGCTAGAGTTGTCCACTCCATGGCAATGGTTTATCTTCAGATACTGTGGATACTACATGACCAGTAGAGTTTACTACATAGAATAGGGTAATTCGCACATATCTAAATGATGGATTATTTTGGCTACCCATAAAAAAGTATCTATGAGGGGCTGAAAGATCTTTCGATCTGTCTCCTTTCCAAATATTTAATCAGAATATATTTTAATCCGGTCGAGTTCGAATCTCGAAGATCTCAGCATGTGGCCCTTCGCGAATATGCAGTGTTAATAATTGCTATGCTACTGTTTATAATATCAGTTGTAATAAATCTTGTTGGTAATCAATTGACAGCAAACATTAGCATACTAGTAGGCTACTTAATATTCATATTGTCTGTAGAAGTGCTTTCTTATTTGTTTTCATTTTTGCTCAGTTTTCTTTCAGTCGTATTGTCAGAATTGCTCCAATCACTCTTGTGTTTTACGAGAACAATGGAGATTTGCGTATTTCAAAATTGTCTTAGTCTTCAAATATAATTCTAGATGAAAGCGACTGTTAAGCTGAGTATCAATTTAGTACATATTGACGGATTTTGTATTATAATTAAATGCAAATAAATAAGGGGAGATTACTACGTAACTTACCAAACTCAAAAATCATTTAAAGTTTAAACATAGTTTTACTTACATTTTTGTTAATCCCTCAATCAACAGATATCTTGTGCCGCATGATTTTTAACATACATTCTCGCATTTAGCTCGAAAACTATAATAATGGATGGAACTGTTAATGATGTAATTGTAAAATGAAAATATAATTGCGCATAAAGTAATGTTATCCATGAAATCATCATCCGTTTATTATGTAAAAGCATTATTATTTTTTATACAAATCTGTAACAAAAATATTTTTTTCAAAATAAATGTATAAAAATTATTATGCAGCAATTAATGATCTTTTCATTTCTTTTTCAAATTCAATGTTGATATGTTTATTTTTTCCCGCAGTTTGGTCAATAACCATACAAGCAAACGTATAAAATTCGGATCATTATTATTGTGGGGGGGGGACAATTTTGGAATTGGCGGTAAATTGCTTTACTCTTCAATTTAGAAGATTTTAATGCTATTGCTATCTCAAAATTTTTCAATGATGTACGATTCTCTTTTAGTGCTACGGTAAAAGAAAAAGCTAAAACAAAAAAACAAAGATCCAAAGATCAATTGGATTGAATTATAATAATATTTATTATTAATGTTATTTAGAAAGATTACATTAGGCATACGGTTATGGCTCGTACTCATTAAACAGGTGAGTTGATCTATCTGGGTTAGTCTTGCTAATCAAGGAACCTTTGTAAGCAATTATTATTGTTTTTGTTTTTGCTATTATTATTTTTATTTCCTTTGATTTCTGGCGTTTACACATTTTTTCCGGTAGACCTAAGGTTAGAAATGGCATCATGACACTTTCCACTCACAAAAAAAAATTACATGGATAAAGCCCTTCGTAAAGTGTGGGTTGTACTTGTCAGAACAATTTTTTGTATCACTTTGAGCCATGGACTTCCAGGAATCCCTTCAATTAGCCTACTGGATCTTTCCAACCAATCCTAGGGCTCCAACTACAACAGGGATTGTTGATGTTCCCATGCGCCACATTTTTGAGATTTCTATTTCAAGGTCCTTTTATTTTGTCAGCTTTTTGAATATCTTCAAAGATACATTGCAGTCTGCAGGGACTGCCATATCAATAAAGAGGCACTTTTTGTTTGTGGTCTTTAATAACAATGACTTGTTCTTCTTCTTATTATTGTTATTATTATTATTATTATTATTATTATTATTATTATTATTATTATGCTTATTTGTATACCCGAGCTATACGCTTGTTTACTTCGGATCAAAGTGTAGTATCTGATTTCGGACGTACAAACTACATTTCATCTTCCAATTATCTTTCTGTCTTCGGACAGAAAAAGAAGAAGTGGGATGTCCGGTTCCGGTGATTCCAACTCTACTGAAGTACTTCTTAAATTGATGGCCTGTGCACGTTGGTTGTGAGAATTGTGAACACGCTTAGGGTCTCGATATTAAACAGGAACTTCTACCATATCCCATCACCCACCGTGGTACCAGTAAATACAAAGTCCAGTCACCGAAACTTCTGAGCTGGAGGCAGTTATGTTTCTGACCGAGAAAACTACATAATCATCTAAAGCGTGAAGGAATTGAAAAAGTAAAAAAGAATACAGGAGTAAGAAAGGTGGGGGAAAGGTAAAGGAGTACGTGGACAAACAAAAGTCAAAAAGATGAAAGGTAATAATAATAATAATAATAATAATAATAATAATAATAATAATAATAATAATAATGAAATCGAAATCTCAAAACTGTGGCACATGAGAACAACAATCCCTGTTGTAGTTGGAGCCCTCAGGTTGATTGGAAAAGGTCCCAATAGACTTATTGAAGGGATTTCTGGTAGCCCATGCCTTAAAGAAATAAAAAAATTATTCACACGAGTGCAGCCCATAACTTACGATGGGTTTTATCTAAATAAAATATGTGTGTTGTTTTATGGTGTTGTTTGTTTCTATTGCTCAGTGGAAAGACTCATGACGCCATTTCTGACCTTAGGTCTCTGGTCGGGACTCGAAAAGCAATGAGTACACACCAGAAATCAAAGGAAATGAAATAATAATAATAATAATAATAATAATAATAATAATAATAATAATTAATTTACACATAAACAGAACAATTAAAGCTAACTTCCCAGATCCCAAAACACAAAAACTGATAGTGTTTTCTTATTGACATGACAATTTCTGCAATGTCTAATGTTGCTTTGAAGATGTTCAGAAGAAACTATCATAATATAAGGATCTGGATTAGAAATGTTCGCCTTAGACTTTCAGGTCTTTTATTAAGCCTGGTATTATTAAAGACTTCATGAGGTTTCATTGAATGGGAAATGTCCTGACAGTCTTGTTGACGTGATGGAAACCCATATTTTAAGGAAATACAAAAAAATGTACTTACAAGCACGACTAACGCCCTCCGAACTCAAAACAGAAATTAGTCGAATGTAGCATCACAGAGTAATAGTAATATTACATGTTGCTACTGGAGCCTTGAAAATTATATAAAAAAAAGCAAAAAATGTGTGGATCAAATTCATGACAGCCCTAAAATAAAGGAATTGCAAAAACACCATATTTGTAAGTAGATCTCATATCTTGCACAGATTTCTCAAACTTTCTCTGGTTGCATGCTAACTCATGTTTGCATATCTTGATATGAAACTTTGTTGTCTCATGATGTCTCTGGTTGAGACTTCGAGGCAATGTATACTACACAAAGCAATGGCAAAAAATAATAATGTGCAAAATTTTCTATATTTTTAGAGGAAGAATTATTACTATATAAGAGATAGAAGAATTACGAATCCATACTGTACCGACAGAAGAAACACCGATGGATAGGGGCTGAATGTTTCATGCCTCAATGGAATCTTAAAGCCAGGATTGAATTCTAAATTCTAACTATTTATATCATTATGTAACACACACACACAAACACTGGTGTATATATATATATATATATATATATATATATATATATATATATATATATATATATATATATATATATATATAATAAACCCACTATATATATTGGTTTTACTACAACTACGCTCTCCCGTAGACTTACCTGTCACATTTCTGATCTTAGTTCTATTAAACGATGTTTCATAGAAAAATATAGCCATGTGCATAATATTGGACAGATATTATTTGATAACACAACAATATTCACACGTAGACACAGTAAAAAGAACATTCAGATATAGGAGGCCATTTACATTAAAACAAAGCAACTCGCACTCAATAAAATCCCATTTCAAACTAGACACAACACATTGCATTGCATCTAGACATATGGTTCTGTTGTTAATATTTCGGTCTATCACGTGGTACGACGTCATAGAACCGCATCAGGTATTTACAACCTGCGTGTACTATTCCACGACAGTTAGCGTCGCATAGTAATAGTCATCATAAGAGAATATCATCTTTGATGGTGAATACATTTGTTTAAGCTCTCTGAATATGGCTCATGCGGGCCGAAAGCTTCGATTAAGTAACAGCTTAATAAGAATATCCAAATGTTGGACAATTCTTGTCTTTAATTTCACCTGAAATTAAAGCGAATATACAGAGTTTAGAACGACTCATGATCAAACATAATAGATATTCATTGTCTGTTATATTTAACAGTATATATATATATATATGTAAATATATACATATATATATATAATCACAACTATCAATTACATTAAGTTTGTCTTACCTATTCACCCTGAAGATGATCATTGATGAGATTGAAAGTACTTGCGAAAATAAAAGAAATAACCAAAACTACGGCGTCTTTCTTAATAAGTTTAATAACAACATTAAGAAATTGATCCATGAATTTGAGAGGATTAAAATAAAATAAATTGACATATGTCTAAATCATTCAGCAAACATGCTTGAATGAAGATATTCTGCCTAATATATATATATATATATATATATATATATATATATATATATATATATATATATTTTTATATATATATATGTGCATATGTTTGTATGTATGTATGTTTGTATATATATATATATATATATATATATATATATATATATATAAACATACACACAGAGCATGAGAGTGAAAGAAGTAGGAGAGAGAATAAGATGAAAGACATGATTGCTGGTTGTATATAAAGCGGCAATGAGCGATATATTGAAAGGTAATTACTTTAGTCGTGATGGAAATGCGTCGAAATTACCATAGTTTGAATGTCTTTATGGTGAGATAGAGCAAAACAAATATTTAAAAAATTCTATAGTAAATACTTGATATTGTTTGCATAAAATTTCTATAAGAACGTATGAGCGAGCAATGCTGATTATAAGGGATAAGGAAGAGAATGAGAAGATACAAACAATGGTGATAGAACATCAATGGTAAGAGACAATGGAAAATCTTTGTTGTCAGCATTCGTGGTATTTCCACAGATCCAGCTCGTTTTTATTATTGTTGCTTTTATTCTTGTTGTTGCTGTTGTCGATTATTGTAATAATAGCAGTTTTAGCACCGGCAGCAGCTGCATTAGTAGTAGTAGTAGTAGTATTTTCTGGCTTTATGTAATAATAATATTAATAGTAGTAGTAGATCTGATAGAAAATTTAACTCGTCTACTTCTTGATGTTACCGACTTTCATGGCAATATTCCTGGCGAATTCTTTTTCTGATTGGAATTGTCATTATACTTATGTTCCTCTCATCATCTTCACCATCCTCATCATCGTCATTATCGTCCTCATCATTACTATTATTATTATGTTATCTTCATTATTAGGAGTAGTGGTTGAAGCAGCAGTTTCATTCAGCTTATAATGTATTTATTTCTGCTCATACACTTTTTATCGATATTTTATTTCGACTAACTTAAACTTTGTAAAATATTTTTTTAAATTACTTTAGTCAAAACGTTTTGTTGAGTGAGAGGAATTCTGTATTGACTTTGATATATATATATATATATATATATATATATATATATTTATATACAAGTATAGGATTGGTATATACGGAATAAATTCCAATAACCAACAATTATTATTCTTTAAAGAGTGCTCAATACAGAGTAGAGCAGATAAAATTATTTATTTAAATATTATAACATAAATATGTTATAAAATCACTACAAAATAGCCATTTTGTTTCAACACTTCTGGTGTCTTATCAAGTGATGATGTTAAATGTAGAATCTACATTTAACATCATAACTTGATAAGACACCAGAAGTGTTGAAACAAAACGACTATTTTTGTAGTGATTTTATAACATATTTATGTTATAATATTTAAATAAATAATTATATATATATATATATATATATATATATATATATATATATATATATATATATATATATATATATACTCGCATGATACAGCAAAGATATTGTTTATTCTTGTGAATATTCAACTGAAATTATCTCATTTTAATACTAGCAATTTGATATTACTATACTGCGCAAACTGAAAAAAAATGCTTCTCATTTCTAAAATCAAATTTTTCTAATTGGAAAATTAGAAACATTTGATATTACTAAGCCTAATTGTAATGTTTCCTTACAAAGGGACTAAGAAATGTGTATGAAAGGAAATGCTAGTGAAAGAAAATCAAGAATAATATCTAATAAAACTTTAGCAAAACTAAAATAGAAACAATAGCGATGAAAAGCACTCGTTGCCTGTTTTTCATCTTTTAAGATTAGTTATAGAAACTGCAAATATGGCCAATAAACTAAAACCACAGAGCATTTATTTGTACACTGAGCTATTCAAACAGCGCTAAATTGTTTTGGCCTTGTGTCAGCGTATTTTAATTTTAGTAAATATTGAATAATTATTTTCACTATCTATAATAATTGATCAATCACATATAAAAATTATTCGTCTAAAACCCAATTCTAATATGTAAATACGTTAATTCTAATATAGACGTTGCTATTTCTTTGAATTTCATATATAGGATTATTGAAAACGTTTCTCAATGTGATAGATATATAAATTGACATTTTAGTAGAAGGCAATTTTATTAGCACAAAACTTTCTGATTTGATTGGATCATATTGAAACATTAAAATAAGAATAATTCATTCTATATTTAAACTAAATGAGTAAAATAAATTCATGATGGAAGGCAATATTAGCAAATTATCTTAATTTGTTTTATTGGAATATTTATTATTCATCTGATTTAGAAAGCGACCCTGTTTTCAATTTTGTAATTCCAATGTCATATTATTATATATTATATATAGTGTTTTCTGATAATATATTAGAAAAATATCACCCATGAAAGCGAACGATTTAGTCTTTAGAATAAAGATTAAGAATAGTTTATACTTACACTACTTTGTCACTGAAATACATCTATCTTCAAAAATTGAAGGGACATTGTAATATGATGTCTTCCATTTAGACATATTCAACTAAAAGTTATAACGGTTTATTTATGCATGTTTTCATATTTTATTTTAATTGGGTGCCTTTTCAATATTTTTATAACTATCATCGGATTTATGATTAAGATTCTCAGAGAGATGGCGGGTATCCAAACAAAGAACCTCATGGCATAATATTAGCGTAATAATTCCGTATCTCAATACATAGATATTGACTGAAGTTTGCTATGAATTTTTCTGTGTTTAGAGTTCACAATAAAAAAATATTCAAGAATTAAGTGCATTAACAAGGATTAAGATTATTCTAAAACATTTAAAAGTTGTTTTGTAAAATTCGGCTATACAGTACTTCAGTTACTTTGGACAGCTTAATCAGTCTGTTCGTATAACACATGATCCAACGTTTCTCCCCGAACATTAAAATATCTTTTAAAATCACACCATAATGGTGTAAAGAACTTCTGATTCTATTATTTTTTATGTGTAAAATGTAAATTAATTTGCACCTTAAATTCGATGAATATACTGTATACGAATATATATATATATATATATATATATATATATATATATATATATATATATATATATATATGAATTATATAAAGTTATTATATGCCGATCAATTTTTCCATAATAGAATTGATATTTGTCAAACAATTTTGGTAAAAGTTTGTATATATACATGTATAAGTTTATAATATCGATGTTTATTAGAAATAGGGATAATACTATTTTATGGTGATGCCAGGTTTCATTATATATACTTAATGAGACACAAAAGATACTACGGTTAAATTTTTTATTTGATTTTTCTGGACATAAAAATGTAGAAATTGTCCGCATGTTCTGTACGTCCGAGCGCTATATAGTTAGCTATTATCAAGGATGATTTTAATCTTCTTTTAAATCAATATATTGATGTTTTATATATGTATTTAGTGTTATAGAAATATCACGGTCACTATATTGTGGCCGAGTTCATAGTTGATATTATTAAGTTTTCGCTTTTTCTTTTTCCTCCTTTCTCAGACGTTTTTAACGAAACTTGTTTAAAAGTATTGCTGCCCAAATATATATATATATATATATATATATGTGTGTGTGTGTGTGTGTGTGTGTGTGTGTGTGTGTGTGTGTGTGTGTGAGTAAAGAGAGAGAGAAAGAAATAGTCAGATATTTTTTCCAAAAATTTATTTTAAAAGCATTAAATTCGTAGAAAAACACAAAGTAGCATCACAACGATGACACACAGACAGACACGCGCGAAAGAGAAAGTGTGGGAGTGAAAAACAGAGAAAAAGAGAGAGAGGTGGGGTAGATAAAACGTTTTCGGACCGGTCAAAGAAATATTTAAGAAACTTCTCATATTTGGCAATTTTCTTAATAGTGTTGGACAGAGAAGGTTTTACCACTCATCCATGCATATAAATATGCTTGTGTACGTCAATACGCCCAGGCAAGTATACCCAAGTAAACACACACACGCAGATATATATATATATATATATATATATATATATATATATATATATATATATATATATATATATATATACGGTTGAGTGAAATTTCTCGATATATATATATATATATATATATATATATATATATATATATATATATATATATATATACCCAATCAGTAATGTTTTTCCCCATTTCCTATTTTAAATCTTTTTTGTTTTGCTTTCTATTTCCATTAATATCAGCCATGTTGTTTTCACCAGGATCGTTTTCAAAAACCTAAATAAGATAAATACGCGAATGATTATTTCTTTTAAGAAAACATTATTTTCAGATTTAATTAATCTGCAAATAATTGGAGTCTTTCAATGTTTCATTATTAATTCTACAAGAAATATGAATAATTGTTTTGTCTTTTTTCGAAACAAAAGCTTAATATATCATTTCCGCCAGAGCTCACATCATTGAGGTGAGGCGGTAAAGAAAACGACTATTCTTCTTATTTCGGTTCAGTATTAACATCACTTCATATTTTGTTAAAGCGAAGGCACCTTTAATATTATTAGTTTTTGAGAATATACCTGTTCTTGAAGTACAGATGTTTGTATTATCATTTATTCTATACAAATGGCAATAAAGCAATCTACTTACGACAAAGTAATATGTCCTTTCTTTCACACTGACCATTCAATTATTACAATCTCTGTCATATTCAGATCCTATGTTGCATCCCTGAGTTTGTCTCCTGTGAGGCGTTTAACGAACGAGATGTTTTTTTTCTTCTTCCGAGTTAAGATTCCCATATAACAACAAAAAAACAATTTAGTAGAAATTTAATTAAAAACGTTCGTGACAGACAAATATAGATATGAAATTAGGATGTATTTTACGTAAGGATGTTACGTTTTGGACAATACATTTTGGTTTACTCCGACTTTTATATATTGTAATACATAATTACACTTATTTTTACACGTTAAATTTTCACATTATTCATACTAGTATTGATGTTGTTTTATAATTTAATATAATGATTTAAAAAATCATATATCTAAAATAAAACGAGAATATATTGAGATGATTACTTGTAATGATCACAAGTCGTGAAAAAAAAAAAAATTCTCTCCTCAGTAACTACGCAGAAAGAACTTAATAATTGGATACTTACAAATATTTCTGGAAGAAAAATCTTCATTTCTGATCACTTGAAATCATTTTCTTTTTTAAAAAATTTTGTTTTGGTTTCTTTCACTGGCGATGTTTAAAATGATTGCATTATTTTCCTGGATAGACGCACGAGTCTGTACCTATCTCCATCACCAGACGATATGAGTTGCGTCTATAAAAAATGTTCCTTTCGAGTAAAGCTAGCGTCAGCTCTGTTTCAGTTTTGTTGTTTAAGTTAAATGAAAATTTTCACCCGGCCGGTAATTTTAACCAACAAGCAAGTCGAAATATTCAAATTACCCATTTTTCTCGTTAATTTTGCGATAGAGCTAAAATGCGTACATACCTGCATAGATAAATACATAGAAACAAACATATGTGTGAGTGTATATGTCCTTACTTTTTGCTATAAAGCAAGTATACTTACATATATCTATATATATAGCGTCTTCGCTTTATCTCTCAAAACACACACACACACACACACACACACACACACACACACATACATATATATATATATATATATATATATATATATATATATATATATATATATATATATATGTATATATATATATATACATATATATATATACATATATATATATATATATATATAGGTAATGTCAATATTCTGAATGTATTTGAATATGTCATTGTGCATATGTATCATTATGGATAATATCAATATCCAAAAATGGCATTCTTTTTTAAATTTGTTTATGAAAATTGTGGAGGCCCACAGATATATAAATAAATATATATATATATATATATATATAAATAGAGAGAGAGAGAGAGAGAGTGAGAGACAATCAGAGAGAGAGAGAGACAATCAGAGAGAGAAAGTGATGTGTGTATGTGTGCGCACGCGCACGTGTATGTGTATTAGGGAGAATTGTGCGTTGAGATATTATAATTCATAATAAACAGCAACAAAACATTCGCCAATGCACTA
>OZ038480.1:137462092-137464592 GCA_964036315.1 Acanthosepion esculentum
CCTGAACGAATGTGCTCTTCTCTCGCAACATTGACTCGTACAAATGAATTAATAGAGCAACATGTTATACTCGTCTGCCCAGGTTGGTTCTACCGTCTAAAATTGATGGTTTCCTTTTGAACATTGAATGGCGTCCACAATCATTCAGATTCATTTCTTCTTCATATTATACAATTTCTTTTTATCTACAACATCGTCGTTTTACAAATTCTCTGCACCTCTCTCTCTCCCCCTCTCTCTCCCCCCCTCTCTCCCTCTCTCTCTCCCTCTCTCTATCCCCCCTCTCTCTCTATCCCTCTCTCTCTCCCTCTCTCTATCCCTCTCTCTCTCTCCCTCTCTCTCTTTCATATTGTCATTTTCTTTCCATTTATTTTCATGGTTACAGTTTCTTTGATTCATTTCTGTCTTTCTTTTAATGCGTGTTTTTCCTCTTTTACTTGAAATATTTCTATGTCTTCTTTTCTTTCGCTGTCTTTTTCTCCTCGTATCTTAATTGCTCTTACGTTTCTTTCTTCTCTTTTTAGAGCTTCATATTGAATTTAGGAAGCTATTTATCGATTTCTAAATACAACATACAAACATACATACATATATATATATATATATATATATATATATATATATATATATATATATATATATATACAAACACACAAACAGACACACACTAACATATATATATATATATATATATATATATATATATATATATATATATATATATAGAGAGAGAGAGAGAGAGAGAGAGAGAGATAGAGAGAGAGGGGGGTGAATTATGAAATTAAGGCTACAAGTGATAGCCACCCAGGTATTCTGGGTATTTACGAAACTTAGTTTAAGCTTGTCCCAAGACACAATGTTATTGCATTCAATAAGGATTCAACTCATTTCAATAATAATTGTCTATGACATTCACTTGCTAACAAATTTTTCACCGTGAGCCGAATTACAGCACTGTAAAGGGATTTACTAAATTTAGTTTAATATGGCGCAAGGCATGAATAATGGACTGAAAACTGAAATACATACATATATATATATGTATATATATATATATATATATATATATATATATATATATATATGTATGTGTGTGTGTGTGTGTGTGTGTATTCAGTTTTATGTATATATAAAGTCTATAATCGTAGAAAATACGTGTTTGTATATATATATATATATATATATATATATATATATATATATATATATAGTCTTAAAATGTGCTATATTTATGGGATAAAGTGCTCAATATCAGAGATAAAGCGTGTGTGAATATAAAAGAGAACATAGAAGTCAACACTTAGAGGCGACAGTCTGTTTCATGCTAGAGGCAATCGTGGTCTGACGATTGCATCTAGCATGAAACAGACTGTCGCCTCTAAGTGTTGACTTCTATGTCCTCTTTTATATATATATATATATATATGTTTGTGTGTGTGTGTGTGTGTTTGTGTATATATATATGTTCTTGTGCATATATATATGTGCGTGTGTGTGAGCGCGCGCGCGCGCGTGTGTGTGCGTACAGGCACACATAAGCACACATACGTATTTTCTATGTTTGCAGACGTTATTTTCTGGATATCTATGTTTGAGTACACGGCGATTTTTAACAGACTGCATTACGTGCACTGGCCAGCGCATTACAATGACTTAACAGAGAAGATGTGCTCCGTGGCAAGGTTCGAACATGCATCTCCCGTTTTAAAAGAATCCACACTATCATCAAGCGTGCAGCAGACCGCTCGCCTGCAGAAAGCTTGACAAGCCAGTTTATCTATTTACACATTTGAAGCGGGCACATACTCTCGTTCAGATCATCTCGGCCGCCTATAAATCCTCATTTCTTTTGTATCAGAAATATTAACGAAGTAATTTCTAATGGAATCAATGACTTTTTAGCCAAAACTGTTTCCTAATACTCCAAATCTACGATACACAAAATCATATTTAGAGCTGTAGGAAATAGTTGGTTCCATTAGAATATACATACATACATTCACACACACACACACATATATATATATATATATATATATATATATATATATATATATATATATATATATATATATATATATATATATATATATATATATATATATATATATATATATATATATATATATATATATATATATGTGTATATATATATTCACATATATATAGAGAGATAATATTAGTGGTAAATATACACATGCATATGCAATTATATATACACATACATATATGTATAAAAATAATTCCAAGAGGATATGATCCAGGTAGAACTCGATGTCCGGGACAGAGTAAGGATATAATAAAAAGACTTAAACACTAATATTCCATAATTTATTCCATTGGAATCGTAAAATCGTAAAATCGCTTCTTTTTGAATCTGTAGATCTGATGAATTGGATCGTTTTTACGATTCCAATGGAATAAATTATGGAATATTAGTGTTTAAGTCTTTTTATTATATATATATATATATATATATATATATATATATATATATATA
>OZ038480.1:137469592-137549592 GCA_964036315.1 Acanthosepion esculentum
GTCCACCCTTACCCGGGGTGGTAGCACCTGTTAGGGTCCCAGCTATGGGAAAATAGTGAAATCCCAAGGTGTGTCCACGTCCTGGGTATGACGATAAACTACATCCGCGTCCTGGGTATGACGATAACCTACTCCGTGTCCTGGGTATGACGATAAACTACATCCGCGTCCTGGGTATGACGATAAACTACATCCACGTCCTGTGTATGACGATAAACTACATCCGCGTCCTGGGTATGACGATAACCTACTCCGTGTCCTGGGTATGACGATAAACTACATCCACGTCCTGGGTATGACGATAAACTACATCCGCGTCCTGGGTATGACGATAAACTACGTCCAACCAAAAGGCCGTCGATCCGATCAATCGGCTGGTCGTGTCATGCCCCATCACATCTAACCCATCCCAAAACAACTACAACTTACAATTAACTTTCCCTCCCAAACCCTACACTAAATATACTAACACCTTACCCCTAAAATGTGATGGGAAACAATGATGTTGCCAGCTATACGTTTTTGAAACGATGATGTTGCCAGCTATACGTTTTTGATATATCTAGTAAATACTGGATCTGGCATTAAATAAACCATAGTGGTTGATATGCCATAAAACCCCAAACAAACAGAATCTATGTCTCATTCTTTCGGCCTGGCGTTAGATTATAATATGGTCTTGGGCTACCTTCACACTTGTCAAGCTGATTGAAAGCGAAAGTGTCAAATGTGATATATCTATTGTTTCAGGTAAATTTTGCTATTTTAATCGCAGAAACTAGGTACGTGCTGTAGACACTGAAAAAACAATATTTGAGATTCATTATTTACAGAGACACCTTGATCATCGACCCTTGACATGGGTGTGGAACACACAAATATATCAGACTTAACCGGCTGTACACAGTTATGTATATTTACAAGCACGAGTTATTGTTCATGTTTCAACATGTGCTTAAGTTTGTGTCTTTATTTTAATACAGGTAGACGTTCAATTTTACAGTAATTGATACTCTCTTGATTTGTTTAATCCAGACAAACTTACACAGTTGAGAGGTCGGCCTACATGGAGAACTGCAAATTTATTCTTATTATGAACAACTCTACAGCCCATCATGGAGTTTAACTGCCCTCTAAGAATAATATATACAGCATACTTGCCACTAAAGTGTACATTTTTGAGACCAAGACCAGTGAATTCTGCCCTATGTGAAGGCTAAGTGTCACTCATTTTTCAACAAGTCTATGTTAGATGAGGAAAATTCTTGCAAATGTTTTTGGGACATCGACCACCAATAATAATCTGAAAAATATTTATTCAATCTAAGATTTTAGCTGACCTAAAGCTTTAAAATATGACAAGGGCCTTATTAGCGAATCGAATGTATTTTATTCATTTAACATTATGTGAACAGCGGTTGGTATGGCTAAATTTATGATTTCTGAAAACGATAATGTCGGTAGTAAACAGGAACACATATAAAATAAATTTCTCAATCATTAAATTTTCCAAAAATTTCATTTTTATAGTTCCGATAGAGCCTTTATACGTACGTTTTTATAATTCCGATATATCGCCTATTACGACTTTTAAAAAATTTATATATCAATTTCAAAAACGATATTTTATAATATAGGAAATGGATGAGAAATTATTGAGCAGTACTAAAAATAAGAACAAGACGGGATATCCCTGAACATAAGCAGTGGAACGAGAACCATTTAATCCCGTACATTATACAGTATTTACATTAGTCGGACTATTGTCCTCATCTTTGTCGCCATATTTGTCACAACGTTTTGGCCGTTGTACGCTCCGGCCTTCTTCAGGTGGTTGGAATTTCGAACTGAACCCTTTATTTCGATCACTGGACTGTTCTAGTTCCACGTGCCATGTTTGATGAATGTCAGTTATCAGTTATCTCCTGCTAATTTTCCCTCTGTAAATTCTCCATTGCCTTAACCGGGTATTGAACTCACACTCTTTGGGTCTGTCACTGGATCTAAACAACGCCTTTATCCACTGTGCCATGTGTCCTTGAGGACATCTGAGTATGAATTTCTGGGTATTGTAAACCTAATGTTTTCAGCAACCAATTTTTTACCAGTGCTCATATTGCAATTTTTGCTGTTATTATTGCATGTTTTTACCATATTGCAACTTTGTTATCATTGCTTTTCTCTGGCACTCCTTATTACTGGTTTCCCATATTGTATTTATTTCTATGCTTGGTCGAGTCAGGAGATTTTTGTGGCCTAGCATATGTGCTGTTTCCTTAAGTTTACGAATTTTCCAATGGTGTTCCCTGTCTATGATCTCAATATGATCCCACAGGGGACGGGGATCTCCCTTCTCTCTCCATATGTGGTCAGCCACGCCTGATTTTTCTACTACACCTCGCGTTACAGCTTTCTGGTGTTCTTGAAGCCTTACCTTGAGGGGGCGGCCTGTCTCTCCTTTATATTCCTTTCCGCAGCTGCACGGGTTAGCGCACACACAGTCTTTAGTCATGTTCTCCTCTATGGGGGGTCTCACTCGAGAGAGATATCTGCGAAGTGTTGTCACGCTGTTGAAGGTTGTCCTGATGTTATATGGACCGCAGATCCTTTGTATTTTCTCTGATAACCCCTTCACATAAGGCAGGCAGACTGTTTTCTGAGTGTTGTTGTCCTCCTCCTCCTCTTGTACCCGCCTATCCCAGTTTTTGGGGGCTGCTGCCATGTACCCAGGGTAGTTGTTACGTTGTAGGGGAATACTTATACTGACCAATTCCTTATCTAACGTCTCTGGGTTAAAGGGTTCAGTTCGAAATTCCAACCACCTGAAGAAGGCCGGAGGGTACAATAGTACAATAGTCTGACTAATGTAAATACTGTACATAATACCTCATCTCAGAAATATAGACAGACCCCGTACATTATATAATTAAAGTACCCAATAAATGGTTCATTTCATTATTCATGCGTCAATTATATATATATATATATATATATATATATATATATATATATATATATATATATATATATATATATATATATATATATATATATATATTTATTTTAATTCAATAACCAGGTAGGTAATGACTGGCCACTACTTTAAGATTCATGTATTTGCACACAATCTTCAGGTAGCCCGTAACTTGCAGTAGTAAGAAGATTACCTTATATACCACTGGACGAGTACAATTTGACAATCAAACCAAACTCGCACAGTGGGTAGGGTAGATCATCCAGCCAAGATCTAAAATCAACCTGGAAAGGCTTGCCAGTATAACAAAAAGCGCTCAATAACAATATATATATATATATATATATATATATATATATATATATATCTGTGTGTGTCTGTGTGTCTGTGTGAATATATATATATATATATATATATATATATGTAAACCAAAAACTTTTGTACCACAATATTTAAATATGCCTTTGGATTCTTTTAAAGGGGCCTTTTCCTTCCATCCCTTCTTCAGAAATATTCGTTGGGTCGACAATAGTCAAAATTACAAAACTGAAAAAGGTAGAGACGGGGAGGAAATAAGGATCACAAATAAAATAGATTTATTATTAGAAACAAACAAATCGGTGTAATCTCCCACAAGCGCGCGCACACACACACACACACACACACACACACACACACACACACACATATATATTATAATTATTTAAAAAAAAATGTTTCCATCACGAAACAGAAATTACGATGTTTCGAAACAAAACTTAAATCTTAAATTAAAATCAAACTTAAAATTTGAAGTTTCGTTCTATTTTCAAGCGATGCTGGGAATAACCTTCGAAACAAATTAATTTCCTCAATTTATAAGTCAAATAGTATTTTATATTTAAGTTGGTGGGTTAATGAGAATTCAGAATTTTTTATTAAGTGGTTGTTAGTTTTTTGATGAATGACAATGTAAGTATAATTTTTATGTGGCAAATTGAAAGTTGGTTACGTTTGGGTGGCAGTTTGAGATTTCTGACTGTTGATACTGACTTCCTTTTAGGTGGACTTGTCATCAATGTCTCGTTTTTTTTTTTAATTTTATTTTAATTTTCTTTATATTTGGCATTCATATTTATTTATTTTATTTATTTTCTTATATTCTGAAACTACATCAAGATTTTCTTAAAGCGATTCTCAAATATGATTAAGTCATATATTTATATTTTAATGTATAAAGATCTAAAATACTATGTTTATATTATTTACTAATAAACTATATATGGTACTTTTTTTCCTTTTTTTTTTTAAAGAATTTCACCCCAAGCAAGGCGGGAAGCCACTAGCACGCAAGGGGTTACAGAGGATTTGGAGCGAGAGCAGATAGGTGTGATAGAGGAAAGGATAAGGATAAGGATGAGGAGAAGGATAGGGGATAGATCAAGGCAACTGGAGATGTCGATTGACATTACATTTGAATAGTTGGAGATTATAGCTATCAGGGAAACAGGAATAGGGAAGGGAGTTCCACAGGCGAGAGGTGCGAGATATGAAGCTATTAGAGTAGAAGAGACGGATACATTTAATAGTTTCAACAGTGAAAGGATGAGAGCGGGATGCCAGCCTCGTAGGACGCTTGAATTCATGAAGTATGGGAACCAGCGCAAGCAGCTCATCGGAGCAATTACCATGAAAGTATTTGCAAAAAAAGACAGAGAGAGGCAACGGCACGTCTGTGAGAGAGCAACTGCAGACAAGATGCTAGGTCAGGGCCAATTACATTGCATACCCGTCACTGGATCTTATCAAGAACACCGAGGCAAACAGAAGGAGATCCTGACAATATATGGCAGCAATACTCCATGCAAGGACGAATGGTTGATTTGCAGATTTGAAGGATCGATTCCGGGGAGAAAGATTTCCTGGCGCGGCACAGGGAGCCAACTTTCCTTGCGGTGGACGAAGCAATTGACTCAATGCATTTGTTCCATCATATGTCAGCAGACAACGTGAGACCGAGCAGCCGCAGAGAGGTGCTCTCGAGAAGTTGAGCGTCAGACATTCTAATGGGGGGAAGGCAAGGATCTCTGTGGTGATTAATAGAGAGTAGTTTTGTTTTTGAGGCGTTAAAGTTAACCAGCCAATTCCTGCCCCAATTCACAACCGATTGGAGGTCCTTTTCGAGACGAACGGCCAGGTTAGTTTTGTCAACGACACTAGATTTGTTTTTAAGGCAGGAGTAAATTGTAGTGTCATCCGCGTAGATGCCTAGTTGGGAATCTATGGCGTCAGGAAGATCGTTGATGAAGATAAGGAACAGAGTAGGGCCAAGGATGGACCCTTGAGGAACACCTGCATTCGTGGGATATGAGCTGGAGGAGAATCCGTTGAGAACGACCTTCAATTCACGGTTTGACAGGAATTATTGTATTAGGTCAAACAATCGACCTGTAATACCATAACCCTGGGGATTGCGAAGAAGGCCGGCATGCCAAACCCTATCAAACGCTTTGGAGATATCTAGGGACACGGCACGTGCTTCTCCGTTATTTTGAAGAGCTTGGTAAACAATTTCAGTGATGGCCGTAAGCACATCCGCTGTAGATCGGGCAAAGCGGAAACCATATTGCTTGTCTGAGAGTAGATCATGGGAAGTAAGGTGGTTAAGCACTTCGGCGTTGATTAAGGCTTCGAAGACTTTGCCGAAGATGGGTAGGAGACTGATAGGACGGTAATTAGAAGGGTCAGAGGGGTCTTCTTAAAGACAGGAACAATCGATGGGGACTTCCAGCAGTTTGGAAAACAAGATTCCTTGAGGCAGTAGTATAGTTTGGAGAGGGCGGGTGCCAGTTCAGGCGCACATTTCTTCAAGACAATGGCTGGTATCCCATCTCCACCACTAGCCTTGTGGAGGGTCTAAATTAGAAATAATCCCCAGTACCAATGACTGGGTAATGTGCAACCCGCTCAATAGAGCCTAAGTTCTAAGAGGGAAACCGGGTATGGGTACACCGGAAGAGTCGAGCGTTGAAGTGAATGAAAATTTCCGAGCAAAGCATTCAGCCTTGTCGGCAGAGGAGGTCAGGGCATCAACCTGGTTGAACAAAGGAGGTATAGATGGTTTGCTATTGTTAAGTACGCTCTTGCATAGACGCCAACAATCCTTGGAGCCGAATTTGCGAGATGCAATACGTTTCTTCATTCGAGCAACAAATAGTGACTTAGCTTCGTTGAGGACACGCTTACGCTTGTTACGGGCAGAGGCAAAGAGACGTCTATTACAGTTGGACATGTCGCTACGGAATAGGTGGAAGAAGTGGTTCCTATGGGTAATGGCGGCTGAGCAAGCAGCGGAGAACCAAGGGAAGGAGCGAGATTTGGCCTTAAATTTCCTTGAGGGGATGAAAGCGTCGATTTCAGCTTTAACCCAGGAGGAGACCTCAGAAGCACATTCTTGAACGGGGAGCGTAAAGACAACATCCTAGGGGACATTGCGGAGGAAATCACGGAACGAGTCCCAGTCAGCTTGTTGATAGCAGAACGAGGTTTTAGTTGTTGGGGGTTCTTGGCAGAGGGTAGAGTTGAAGGAGATGTTGACAGACACTACAGCATGATTGGAGTTACCAAGAGAGCAGAGCTGGGTGGCGCTACAAGAACCGGGGATGGAGGTAAAACAAAGATCTAGAAGAGAAGCCTTATCGTCCCGGTTGTAGGCAAAATGCGTGGGGAAGTCAACTATCTGCGTGAGGTTTTAAGAAACTGAAAAATTAAGGGTTAAAATGTCTGCTAGGTCAGTAATAGCATTCTTAAGCCACTTCTTGTGATGGGCGTTAAAATCGCCAAACACTAATATGTGAGCAAACGGATGGAAAGAGAGGCCCTTGTCCATGCTGTCATAAATGCTATCGAATATTCCACAGTCTTGAGAGGATGGAGAGTGATAAAGTAAGAAGAGATAGCTTACAGCATTGAGAAGAGATAGCCGGAGACACATGGACGAATGGTCTGGGGATTCGAGAGACAACACTCTAGCCCCTGGGAGATGGTCCTTGACGTAAACACCAAGGCCGTGCATGTGGGTTAGAGAGTCCTTTCTGAGGAGAGGAAGGTTGCTGGGAATCAAGAGATCAGAGGAGGAGATAGACGAGTCAAGGTTGGTCTCACACAGAGCCAGTGTATCCGGGCAGTTTGTAGTGAGGAAAGATTCCACACTGCAGAAATTGGATCTAATGCCACGGATGTTGGAGAACGAAATGTTGAGGGGTTTAGGTGATTTTTGAAGGGCTGGTTTAGGTTTACTTTTTCGATCTTTGTTAGTCATCGTGTGGAATTATGGTTGAAAAGTTAGAAGGCCAAGGTAAAAGAAGCAGACGGTTAACGACGGTGATGTGGGCAGAGAGAAGTTGGCACAGCCTGCATCATAATGTGGGCTCAGTGTCCCCCACCGGATTTGACTTCAGGGAACCCTTTCCATGCGCGACATGGCACTACAGACACCCCGGTATTATACAACTGTTGATCAGTGCGGCCGCTCAAGACGCTATGCACGAGTTAGGGCTCCTTACTACCAGTCGGAAACAGCAACCAGGAAACTGTCAACCGTGTACCCTCAGAATGAAGAGGTAATTCCACAGACTGCACACATCAAGGGAGGAACATGGCAGCACTAGTACAGAGGCCAGAGTGAGAGAGAGAGAGGGGAGAGAGAGAGAGAGAGAGAGTTCTGGGAAACCCTTCCTAAACAAGAAACAAGGTGTGAGCCTCTACTCTTGTCCAAGAGAAGGAGGAGGAGTATTGACCGGGCGGTACTGTAAAATTAAAATAAGAGAATTGAATTATACATTTATAAATTAATTTATTCATGATCACATAATAGATATATAATTATGCAAATTGTTTTTATAATTAACTATTTTTTAAGGAAAATATGAGACAATGTCTACAAAAAACTGCTATTTCATTTAATAAGTTTTTTTTTATTTTCAGAAACTTGATGTATATAACTTTTCATGTGGACACAAAGTCATGGGTCATTTAAAGATCTATACGTTCTCGTTATTTATTAGTTTACATTTTACTGTTAGTGTTTATTTGTTTCTTTTAAATGCCAACAATATTTAGATAGGGATGTTTGGTAGCGATACTCAATATTATTGACGGCAGTCAGATGATGTCTCCATCTTAATTTAAATTCATTCTTAGTGCATCCTATATAGAATGTCTCAACATTAGGATTCTCAATAGATGAGATAGTGCATTGTTAAACTACGGATTCTGTGCGACATGTACTATTCAAAGGACAATTTTCAGGATTTCAAACTGCCAAATATATCGTATTGTAACTCAAAATAAAGTTACAAAACGAGACATTGATAACAAGACCGTATAAAAGGAAATTAGTATCTATAGACAGAAATCTCTAATCACCACTTAAACTTAACCGACTTTCAATTTGCCACATAAAAATTTTACTTGTATTTTCAGTCGTCAAAAAGCCAACACCCATTTAATAAAAAAGATTCTGAAGAAAGATTGTCCACGTATGTTTCTTACAGAATATGGATGTAGTAGTCCGATGAAATAAATTGGAAGAAATAATAATAATAATAATAATAATAATAATAATAATAATAATAAATTATCAAGAACAGACAAGAAATTCAGGGGGTGTATACTTATTGACATAGCAGTACCATCTGAGAGAAACACCTCCATGAAAACTATCTGGAAATTGTCCAAATACAAAGACATGGAGATCGATGTTAACAGGATGTGGAGAATGAAGACTGAGACTGTACCAAAAGTAATCAGAGCTCTGGGCCTCCTGAGGAAAGGAAGGGAGAAAGGGACAATTTTACCAACAGTGTCCTAGGTAACATCAGCATACAAGTTGTTCAGAAAATCGCCCTACTAGGAATATCACATATACTAAGAAAAGGGCTACCAGTTAAATAACAATTCTCCTATAGGGTCTAAGGACCATAGTTTGGACCCAGCTCTACAGGATACAAAGCAGGAAAGATAACATACAAACAACAACAATAATAATAGTAATAATAATAATAATAGTAGTAATAGTTGTAGTAGTAGTAGTAGTAGTAATAATAATAATGTATAGAGAAATGTATTATAGAAAATAGAAGCACGAGAAAAATGTATAAAAACTACAAATGCGCAAAACAATCCTATTTCAAACAAAAAAGTCCAACATTATTTTTCGTTAAGTGTGTTTGAAAATTCCATTTCAGATTTTCTTCTGCTTTTATTTAGCATAAGTGCATAATAATCTACATTATTATTATTATTATTATTATTATTATTATTATTATTATTATTATTATTATTGTTGTTGCTGTTGTTGTCGTTGTTGTTGTTGTTCTAGATATTTTTGTTGTTCTGTCTTTTCGAATTTCTCATCGAATTACTACGCATAAACGCAAACGTGCGCATACTCACCGACACAATATATATATATATATATATATATATATATATATATATATGATGTCCATAAAGTTCGTGTTCACTTTAAAAAATTTATAACTTTATTCATATTTGCAATAGAAATAATTTGTAAAAAAGGATTAGAAAGAAGTAAATCTATATTTTTAAGGTTTTATTGAAATTTTATTTAAGTTACCACATGTCCTCCAACATTACCAATACAAAGGGTAATACGATTTTACAGTTCACGGAAAACATTTGGCAACTGATTTACAGTAATGTCTGAAATCACATTAGTTATTTTAGCTATACTTAAATCACATTAGTTATTTTAGCTATACATTAAAATTTATAACATTTTTACAGATTATTTCTATCGCAAATACAAATAAAGTTATACTTTTTTTAAAGTGCACACGAACTTTATGGACACCCTGTATATATATATATATATATATATATATATATATATATATATATATATATATATATATATATATATAATTTGACAAGTATTTAATGCTGCAAAATGAAAACATTTGTTGCATAATATAATAAAATCAATTTTATGTAATTAATTTTAAAGACATTAATCCTAAAGTGAAAATTTAGGAATCCTCAAGCGAAAATTTAGGATTCCTAAATTTTCGCTTGAGGATGAAACGGGACTCGATACCTTAATTCAACTTAATTTTAATAAATATATTGAGGGTTCCGGCTCTCGTTTTTGAAACATGAGAACTCTTATGTAGCGAAGGAAACATATTAAAAAAAATTATACTATATATATATATATATATATATATATATATATATATATATATATATATATATGTTTGGGTAATTGAGAGTCTAAGTGAATGTTTCTATGTGTGTGTGTATGGGAGAGGGAGTGAAATAAGTAATCGTAACATCGTCGTTAGCACTCTGATTCTCGTATCTGTATCGTGACTTTGACCATCACTGATTGTCATATTTGTGATCTTGCGCCAAAACTAAGATAAGTTTCTTCAAAAACTATATGAGAATAAATAGCTTTATGTGCTGATTTGGCACAATTTCTTTTGTTCCTAAGAGTGAATTAAATCTGAGGCTGCGTATATTCAATTCGGAAAAACAAAAACTAGACATCACTTTATTCCTCCCTCTGCTCTCTCTTATCACCTTTGGTGTGCTTCGATAATTGCCAAATATGTGAACGTGCTAGCGAACATTTGTTTAAGTTATAAAAGCGTTATTTACTAAGTCATGTTTTTGTTTGATGCAAATCTGAAAAGGTAAGAATCATATTTCAACATTAGTTCAACAGTTGCGTTGTAGGTATGTATTAAATTTTGTTTGCCACTCAGATCATCAAGTGAAATGTATAATTACTATGCTCTTTCTACGAGAGGGTCTTCCTAATTTGTGGTTAATAACTAATATGCATGTGAGTAGGATCGCGCCCTTTTTCGTCTATGTGCAGTGTCGCCTCATGACGAGACGATCATGGCTCTCCACCATTCCCTGTCTTTGCATCTCTTAATAAATTTTGTCTTTTTGTTATCTCTACTAAGCCCTGTTCCGCCATCCATTTGTTCAATCCCGCTAGACGGGTAACGCGTTTTCCTCTGTTCCTCATGGCTTCAGTCTGTCTTGTGAGTATAAAAGATTCCACACCTTGTTTCCTCTTTATATGACATAAAAATTTTCTCCCTTCCTGGTGTTAATTATAAGGGTCCTTTTTGTTTCCATTTTCTCTAAAACTTTGTCGTTGCTCACATGTTTGTTCTATAATATTCTGAGCATCCTTCTGCAGGACCACATTTCTGTTGCTACAAGTTTCTTCTTCATGTTTGAAGAGATTGCCCAGGATTCATTGCCATAAAGGAAGAAAGATATCACAAAACAGTTCAACACAATTTTCTTAGTTTCTAACAAATTCTTCCAGTTACTTAATATTTAGATTAAATATCAGTGTTACACTGTCCATCATCTGTTAAAATATTTCTAGATATATAAAGTGATCTACATGTTTAATTTTGGAATCTCTAATTTGTAATTTCCATGTTGGGCTGTCCCTTTTGCTAGCAACCATGTATTCTATATTCTTGCAGTTGATCGCTTCTCGGCCTTTTGGCTAAGATCAAAGTGTAGTATCTGTTCGCAGATTACTCGCTGAATGATCGCCTTTAGGCCGGGAGCGATCACTGATACAGGCCGGTCGCAGGGATTCGTCCCTGCGCTGGTAGTATCACAGCTAAGACTAGCTATGACCAGCTAAAGACCAGCTTGGACAAGCTAAGACCAGCTAAAGCCAAAGCACTGCCGCCCTGGTGAAAACACGGGTCCATTCCCCCTCCCTTCCCACATTAAACCCTGACCTTGTGTCACAACCTGACCCTGTGGGAGGTCAAGTAAATCCCGGCCTTTTGGCTAAGATCAAAGTGTAGTATCTGTTCGCAGATTACTCGCTGAATGATCGCCTTTAGGCCGGGAGTGATCACTGATACAGGCCGGTCGCAGGGATTCGTCCCTGCGCTGGTAGTATCGGGGCTACGTCTGACTAGCTCTGACCAGTTTGGACAAGCTAAGACCAGCCATGACCAGCTATGACTAGCTAAGACCAGCTCTGACAAGCTAAGACCAGCTAAAGCACTGCGGCCCGGGTGAAAACTCGGGTCCACTCCTCCTCCCGTCCCACGTTAAACCCCGACCTCGTGTCACAACCTGACCGTGTGGGAGGTCAAGTAAATCCACGGCCTTTTGGCTAAGATCAAAGTGTAGTATCTGTTCGCAGATTACTCACTGAATGATCGCCTATGGGGCCGGGATTCCTTCTCCGATACAGGCCGGCGGCAGGGATTCGTCCCTGCGCTGGTAGTATCGTGGCTACGTCTGACCAGCTTGGACAAGCTATGACCAGCTAAGACCAGCCAAGACCAGCTATGACTAGCTAAAGCCAAAGCACTGCGACCCGGGTGAAAACTCGGGTCCATTCCCCCTCCCTTCCCACGTTAAACTCCGACCTTGTGTCACAACCTGGCCCTGTGGGAGGTCAAGTAAATCCCGTGTAGTATCTGTTCTCAGATCGCTCGCTTGATCGGCCTTTTGGCTGAGATTCGATCACTTGACACATGCCTGGCACAGGGATTCGTCCCTGCGCTGGTAGTATCGCGGCTACATCTAGATATGACCAGCTCCGCCCAGCTTGAACAAGCTATGACCAGCTAAGACCAGCCAAGACCAGCTATGACTAGCTACGACCAGCTTGGACAAGCTAAGACCAGCTTAGACTAGTAAAGACCAGCGGCCAGGGTGAAAACACTCGGGTCCCCACGATAAAAAATGACCTTGTGTCACAATCTAACTCAGTGTGTGTGTGGGGGGGGTCAAGTAAATACCTCTCTATTCTTACAGTTAAAGTTTAGTTTTTCTTCTCGCTTTTCTTAACTATATTCTGTGTGAGTTCTTGTACTTTCCTGTCTATTTCTGCTATCTGTGACCTCTGCATATCTTATGTTGTTAAGATTTTAGCCGCCAAATATGTATCCTGATAGGAATTTTAATTCTCTCACAATCGCTTCATTGTATAATTTGAATTAGTCCGGTGAGAAGATTCACCTTTGTCTTACACCCTTTCTATTTTTTTTATATTTATTGAATTCGTTTTCTAGTGCTGGGTTATTCTATTCTTCGTAAATATATTAAGGTTAACTAGCAGTTCCAATATTTCTTTATGACGTACTTTATCAAAGGGCTTTTGAGGAAATCTGATTGAAAATTCAAAGTTTTTTTTACCAAAGTTTTAATCGAAAAACTTCACAGAATTAATCAGTTATAAAAGCTTACTTTGACATTGTGAAAACTTTCAAATGAAGTAATTATACCTTGCTATAAAAAGAAAATCCCGCCAAACAATATGGAGGACAAAGAGAATTGCAAACGACCTGAAAGACGATCAGTGAAATTCACACCTGACAGTACCGGCTCGAGTTTCACTCGTGACCCCTGTGAAATTAAACAGGATACGTTTCGCACTATGAGACAGCGAACAACTCTTTGGAGAAAACACTGTTTAAAGTCTGTATCCATAGCTTCATGCGCTCTCCTTCTCGCACAAACTCGACTGAAATATTTGCCTGAAATTGAAAGGAACCTGACCAGGCAACAAGACAACACGGCTCCAGTTTACCACTGTTTAATGCCATCGTCTGAATAATCGAACCCTTCTCGTTTGACTATGGCAAAACCTCATGGAATGAGGTGTGTCTCGTACAGAGCGTTGACTAAGGTAATGAGCACTACAGGTGTTCGATTAGGATTTAATTTGATGCGATGCTCCTTTTCATTTTTGCCATTCTTACACGTGGTTGACGGTCTCGTTATTTTGCCACTTGTGGTCATCATTAGATTTTATATACTGATGATATCTGTCAGGGTTTAACATTTTCCTTTTCACTGTCACTACAACAAAAGGAAACACAGGGAAACATAGTGCCCTATTTTTCTGGCCTCGGCAGGTATTATTCCGCTAAATTCTCTCCGCTTCCACAACTACATTACCGCAACTGCATGCTACATATTATCTAGGACGTAATATCACACATACACCACCCTTTCGATTCTGTTTCTACAAATGGGTGAGTGAAAGTCATCAAGTATACTGATTTAATAGATCTAATTATTTAACACTTCAATTTATATTCTGCGTGAGAATTAAGTAGTTGTAAAATATGTGTACACTCTTAAGTGTCTACGCAAATTCAGCCTGCTATCTTTTTGACTCGGAGAGTAAATACGTGGACTGATATAATTTTTCAAAGCCTTATTTGCTTGTTTTCGTATTTGCCACAAACAGTAAGAGTCGCACAATGATACAACGATACATTGGATTTGATATATGAATGCGTGAACATATTTCTAAAGGAAGTTGAACTTTATTATTTTTATTTTTATTTTTATTCAGTTCTTGTCTTCATTATTTTAGGTTCTCTTTTCAAATTTTAATAATTTACTCTTTTCTGGAATTCTTTTTTTTTCTTTTGTCATTGTTGCATAATTCTTTTTGTTTTGGTTACATTTTTATTAATGGTGATCGTAATTTTGTTAATCTTACTTTACTATTGTTATATGTATTTCATAATAGTCGATGGATGATTTTTGTATGTGGTTACATTTTTTATTATGACATAGAAAGGTAACGAAATCATGAATATTTTATTTATTCTCTAATCAATAATAACTTTTCATTTCTCTATTTTAATACATCATTGTTTATCTCCAGTTTTCACCATTTAATCACGATCATCCTGTTATTTATTTTTCATTTATTCTTTATTTGTATCTGTCTATATTTCTGAGATGAGTTATTATGTACACTATTTACATTATTCGGACTATTGCCCTCATCTTTGTCGCCATATTTATTACAAAGTTTCGTCCCTTCAGTATCTATCTATATTTCTGAGATGAGGTATAATGTACATTATTTACATTATTCGGACTATTGTCCTCATCTTTGTCGCCATATTTATTACAACGTTTCGGCCCTTCAGTATCTGTCTATATTTCTGAGATGAGGTATAATGTACATTATTTACATTATTCAGACTATTGCCCTCATCTTTGTCGCCATATTTATTACAACATTTCGGCCTTTCAGTATATGTCTATATTTCGGAGATGTGTTATTATGTACATTATTTACATTATTCGGACTATTGCCCTCATCTTTGTCGCCATATTTATTACATTATTTGTTTTCTTTTACTCTGTTTTGTTTCGTTTCTATTAAACTATTTCCTTTTTTCTTTGTTTTATTCTGTCTTTTTATTTTGTTTTATTTTTAATTTGTAAAGAAAACAAAGAAAAAAAAATAAAAAGGTATGTTTTCTTTCTTTCCTTCTTTCTTTCCTTCTTTCTTTCTTACTTTCCTTCTTTCTTTCTTTCGTAATCTGACAATCCTTTGCAAATGCTTAATTTTCTCTCGTTCTTTATATTTGTCTTTTTCCATGTTCACTTCTTCCCCTCTAATTCTCTCTTTCTTTCTTTCTCTCTTTCTTTCTTGCTTTCTTTCTTTTTTTTCTAATTTTTATCTCCCTTTTCTTCTATACGATTTTAAAAAATCAGTGATCACTCTACATGTAAAATTATACTTTATTAGTGTCTAGAACTATCCCCCCCCCCCGCGGACATCCGTCAGAGTTGCGACCGGCCTTTATTAGCGAACGATGTAACCAGGAAGATGGCGATCATCCGAAAAATTCTTTTCAAAAGAAAGTAAAAATAGACATAGAAATACACCTGCCGGCGTTTAATTTAATATAGGAAACATCTATCTATCTATCTATCTATCTATCTATCTATCTATCTATCTATCTATCTATCTATCTATCTATCTCATCCTGTTTCTTATCTATCTATCTATCTATCTATCTATCTATCTATCTATCTATCTCATTCTCTTCCTATCTATCTATCTATCTAAATAGATAGATAGATAGATAGATAGATAGATAGATAGATAGATAGCAAGAGAGAGAGAGAGAGAGAAAGAGGTGGGGGAGAAAGTGAGATGTAAGAAGAAAGGGAAAAGAGATGAATAAATCGATGTAATTATGAAGAGATTCAAAATGAACTGAGCAAAACTGAAATCCAACTTTTACAAACGCAGATTTTTGAAAATCATGATCTAATCTATATTTACCTTATACCTGTCTGTTTATATCTATATATGTACTTATCTCTCTAGCGAAATATGACGTGAATGAATATTACAATCTGTCTATATTTCTGAGATGCGGTATCGTAACTATTTACATTGTTCAGATTAATGTCCTCATCTTTATTGTCATATTCACAACGTTTCCCAATGACATATGGCCCATTTGAAGTAAGATAGTGATTTCACCCAAAGAACTCTGAGTTCAATACCTAGCCACAACAGAGGTGAACAAAAAATTCGAGAGTTGAGTTCTAAAGAGCAACAACTGAAACTGAGATATTCAGAAAAGGCATGGCACGTGGAACTAGAATAATTTACCCCAGTGGATGAAATAAAGACTGCTCTTAGAAATTCCTACTTATACCACCTGAAGAAGGCTGGAGCTTACAACGGCCGAAACTTCGTAAATATGATAATAAAGATGAGGACAATAGTTTGAATAATGTAAGTCGTATAAATGAATATTACTGTTATTTCGATATGGGAAGTATCAGAATTTTTGCAGATTTTATTGACAACGACGACAAAGAAAGAAAGAAAGAACGAAAGAAAGAAAGAAAGAAAGAAAGAAAGAAAGATAGATAGATTGTTGCATTATGAAAATTGGATTACTGTTATTTCAATATGGGAAGTACAAGAAAGAAAGAAAGAAAGAAAGAAAGAAAAATAAGAAAGAAAATGGTGATAAAGAAAAGAGAGGAGAGAGAGACAGAGACAGAGAGAATACCAGAGATTAATTGAATTCTTAAATTCGATGAGAATGTTTGTTACCTTATTGAAAATAATTATTGTCATTTGATCCCAGCAGAATCTAATAGATACTGATGAGAATATTTATTTTAAAATATATAACAAAGATGAAATATTATTCCACTGTAACTATTTTCTGCTTCTTCTATATAAATTATCCCTTGAGGATATTGACAATCATGGCCCTCCACAATTTCCTGTCCTTTGTAACTCTTAGTAAATATTATCTTTTCGCTATCTCTCCTAATCCCTGTTCTGCCAACCATTTACACAAGCTCTTTAGGTAGGTAATCAGCTTGTGTCGCTCTTGCCTTCCAAATGTCCTATCAGTCACAAAGTTTCTACATCTTTTTTCAACATTATGGACCATAGAATTTTCAACTGTCTCTTTCTGATGCTAATTATGTGTCCTTTTTGTTTCCATTTTTCTAAAACTTCATCGTTGCTCACATCTTCTGTACATGGTATTCTCAGCATTCTTCTGTAGAACCACATTTCTGTTGTCTAAGTCAATTCTTCATCCGTAATGAGGTTTTAAAGCATTCACTGTCATATAGAATAACTGATATTAAAGTACTCTTTTCTTTGTTTCTAACGAGATATTCCTGTTTCATAATACTTTACTTAGCTTTCAGAAGGCATCTTTCACTATCCCAGTACATCTCCGGATTTCGGTGTCACTCTTTACTTTAATCTGTTAAAAGACTCCGTAAATATTGAAACTTTTATACTTGCTTGATTCTAGCATCTTCAATTTTTAATTCCACTGTTTGCTGACAATCATACATTCGCTTTTCTTAAAATGGATATTTATTCCTTTTCTTCTTGCTTTCCTTCATTACATTCTGTAGGTTTTTTTACTTTATGTGTCTGCTCTCAGCACCCTGCCATTTGCATATATAATGTTGTTAAGATTGTAGCCGTCCATAATAAATCTTGGTAGAACATCTAATTCTCTCAGAATTGTCTCGTTGTTAGGCTGAATAAGTCCGGTGAGAAGAAGCATCCTTGTCTTACACACCTTTCTATTTTTGTATATTTACTGAACTCATTTCTATAAGCAGGTGGTTTGTCGCCAGTATGGGTTCTGGATTGTTCTAATATCCTTCCCAAATATATCAAGCTTGCCTAACATTTTTAAGAGTTTTTTTATACTTAATCAAACGCTTTTGCATCATGTATAAGACATAATATATATACGCGGTACAAATTATATTTAGGTATAATTAAAGTTTTAATTATTGATTCTTACTTTCTTAGAATGACAAGAAGGAAATTTGTGATGAATAAATAAATGAAATATCAGAATTAAAAGACGAAAACTTTTAGAAGTTATTTTCACGCAACATTGTTTTTGTCCGATTTTATATCTTCAGATTATATTGGCTCATATCGTTTGTCTTTTCCTTATGTGCTTAATATATTTTTTCTTTATTTGTTACGTAGTTGTTATTTCTTTACTGTTGTATTTAATGTGAAAAGAATTCGCCAAGCCTTTAAGATGTTGTTGTGTTCCAACAGTCACACAAGTAAAGCGATCGCATAATGAAACACTTCATTTTTCTCGACCCAATCTTCTCTCAATTAAGCCAACTGTACCAGTGAAGCATAGAATCATTATTTTACGATTATTTACTTGAATCAACCAATGATTGCCTTTTAATCATTCTTCCTCCTCAAAAAGCTGAAACTGTAAATAGCCTGAGTTTCCAGCTTTAATTCTTTCATATTTTCCTGTTTTTAATTTAGTTTTTCCGCGCGATTTAAGGCGACTTTTTTCATTTTTTAAAAGTAATCCGGTGATATTTAATGAAAAAAAATATTTAATTACTTTTCAAACGCACAATGATAAGACTTTGTAAGCAAATAGTCAAGTGAAAAGATGGGGGAAAAACAAACAACAAATCTCAGACTACTTTATGATCGGATTTGAATTTTCTTTGTAAATTTTAACAAAGTATAAAACCTTTGAAGAGCTATGTGTTTTGTTTGATGGTAACAAAACCTCGCAAAATGATAAAAGAAAATTAATTGTTAATGAAGAAATTATTATGAATCGGTGCATAAATGGAAACTGATTGGAAAATAGACACTTCCATTGCGTGGCCATCATATAAGAACTAATGTAATTGATAATGGAAATTGAAATTGGATATACAAATGAATATAAAGAGAATGATCAAGCTAAAAAAAACAATATTTTAGAAAAGATACTTATTATTTAACTAAAATTTAATTTAAAATCACTTTATGATTTAGTCGCGATTTAAAATCGGTGTATAATATATTTTCATTCATTTGTAAAAATAACGGCATTTTTAATGACCTAAAGATTAACAAAAATGACGTCATAAGAAAATACTGTTAAATTTTCTTAACACATGAGAAAACGGTTTTTTTCAATATTTTCTCTCAAGGAATCAGTTATCAATATTATTTTTCTTCTTTCATTCTGTGATTGTGTTATGATTCTAAACATTTAAAATTTAATTGGCCTGTTCTGTCAGTAATGCTTGCCTTAATTTTTTTAATCTCTTTCTGTTTTCTAATGCATTTCTATAGTGAAATCATATGCAATCATTTTTATATAGCAAAATCATTAGGAATATAGTTACATATATAAAAGTTACATTCGGTTAAGACTCTTGACCATTGACAAAATATTATCTCCCCTCAATGTCACTTCTTTATGCTCATAAATGGATCATGAATTCCAGAAGTCAGAGTTGAAATATTAAATATTTCACATGTTGCTAAAATATTTCTTTATTTTTCTCATAGAATTTTGAGTCGAATTTCAAAAGAATATCTTGTCGAAATTCACTGGTGATTGTTTCCTTTTTCCGCACTGTCTAAATATATGCAACGATTTATGTGAAAGAGTCAATAATTCCTCGTCGATGTTAAATGTTTCATAGATTTTGAATTTCACTTGCTTCTTTTCCACTTGTCTTTTGGTTAACGGGCATATGACGTCGACACGCCGATTCTCGTACTGTGACCGGAGTTAAGAAACGTCGAACGTGTACAGTACCCTGATGGGTGACCGCTTGGAAATACCAGGTGCAGTAAACTTCGGTAGGAGTCTGGTGTAATGAATAAGGGCTCTGAATGGGAAATCGAAGAGCCGATTTCCAGTTAAATTCGAGTTTGTTAAAGTGACTTACACGCCAAAGGTATGAATCTGTGTATTTCCCCCAGCTTTGGGTTAATTAGTAGGAATTATATTAGTAAATTATTATACTTTCCAAAAAATTCTTACAATCTAATAATGTTTACTGGCTTCTCTGCAAAAGTCCGATAAGCCGTAAAAACAAATCTATCAATCACATATTTTTTTTTAATTTCATTTCTAACGTCATCTTTCTTTAAATAATCTTTTCTATTCTTTTTCCTTTGCTATTTATTACTGTATTTTAAAACAAATAATTCTTTATTTTTAGTATTTAAAAAAAAATTGTATCTGCGTTTCTCTCTCTCTCTTTTTCCATTAACTATTTTGTATTCATGTGTTATATTTCAGCAGTCTTACGGCTTTTCTCAGTTCATACAATTATTCCATGTTCCCCCTTTCTAATTCTCATGCTAATGTCTTACATCATGTGTCGAATTTCATGAAGCTTCTCCTACAGGCCAACTCACGTGACAAGCATCGTAACATTTCGATAGATCCAAATCCAAGTCCAAATGAAGTGGTATCTGACCGAAAAGGCTGTTCAACTGAATGCTGCCTCTTTCAGGGTGAGTCACATGGTTTTCATAGATAAAATAATGATAACTTGACAAAAATCGGGGGATGATGAGGCAGAATAAGAAACAGAAGACCGCCCTTTAGATAATATCGCTGTTGGAATGCTATCAGAAGAAAGAATACAGGGAGTGGGTGGGAGAAAGAAAAAAGGGCAGAAGGGGAAAGGTAACGGTGAAGGGTAGGGGCATTTATTGAATTTTTAGTGAATACGGAGATTCTTATTGGTTGTAAATATTTATTTCCAACCACTACCACTTCCTGTATGATGCATTTAAACTGCTATCAGAATTTCTCCAGGCGCGATTTGAGAAGACAATTAGCGAAGCATTGGAGAGATAAATGAAAAGATGAACGAAAAAACACACACACACACACATATATATATATATATATATATATATATATATATATATTTATATATGGGGTGGGGCGCTTGTGTCAGTGACTGATATGAAACAAAGAAACACAATTAAAAATGAGAATGCCAATGAGACAAAGTGAGAATGAGAGAGGTAATAAAGCTTAAGCTATTTAAAAAAAAAGAAATGTATTTTATGACTATATCATTATTATTATCATTATACTTCTAATACTGCTATGGTCACACAATCTTCCAATATCTAAGTCGTATGTTGGTATGGCTAAATTTCATGATTTGTTTTTTAACTCCCATAACATCACTTTACATGGATAAATTCTTAGCGTGTGGGCCGTACATAATAAGACCATTTTTTTTGTATTTCTCTTAAGCTAGGATTTCCATGGATTTTTTCAATGTGTCGTTGTGTTCCTTTTTTATCATTCCGAGCGCACCGACTATACTGGTATTATTTTTGTTTTCAATTTCCACAATTTTCTCTTTCTCTTTTTTCGTTTCGTTTTTTGACAATTATACCCGGCCTATTTGCTTCGATCTTCCTGTCTGTAAAGATGGTGTAATCCCATAGAATTGTGATTTCTTGTATTTCCGGGATTTTTGCTGGTTGATTTTCATATCAGTGTTTGTTAACGTCTTTTCCAAAATGTTTGCACATTGTCCAGTGTAAATTTTGCTACACTCAATCGTGACTATTTTTATATTCATTTGGTGCAAGTACAGAACCTTCTGAGATTAGATGGTCTATAATTTTCTGATACTTGTCACAGAACCTGCATTTTGCATCTACACCATGTATGATATTTGCCTGAAATTTTCTAGTGTAAAGACTCTGGTCTTGCGCTACAAAAATAAAGTCTTCCGTTTCAGCCTTTAATCCAAATGATCGTAACCATCGATGAGAGTTAACTTTATCAACATCGGCTTTATTAGCACGTTCTGGATATTCGCCATGCAGATGTTTGTCTTGCCAGCGTTGTTTCATCTGTTTACAAGGTTCATGTCGGCTTACGTTTTTCCGGACTATGGTTTTCGGATATTTGTCACAGAACCTGCATTTTGCATCTACACCATGTATGATATTTGCCTGAAAGTTTCTAGTGAAAAACGCTGATCTTTCGCTGGAAGAATAAAGCCTTCCGTTTCAGACTTTATTATTATTATTATTATTATTATTATTGTTTCTGTATGGTATGTTTCCTGCTTTGTATCCTGTAGAGCCGGGTCCTAACTATGGTCCTTCGCCCTATTTATTTTAATTTAATTGATAGCACTTTTCTTAGTATATGAGATATTCCTAGTAGAGCGATCTGAATTGTTCATTCCTTTTCTCACATGACCCAGAACTCAGATTACTATTGGAACAGTCTCAGCCTTCATTCCTCACATCATGTTAATCTCGATCTCCAGGTCCTTGTATTTGAACAATTTCTCGATAATTTTCACGGGGGCATTTCATACAGATGGTACTGCTATATCAATAAGCATACACCTCCTGGATTTCTTGTCTTTTTTGATAATATCAGGTTTGTTGGCTTTTATTTCCCTGGCAGTTTGAATTGTCATGTCCCAGTGGAGAGTTTTGTCGTTATTTTGGGTACCTGTGTCTGGTCGGTGCTCATACCATCTTTCAGTGGTTTCTATTTTGTACTTTTTGAATATCTTCCAGTGCACATATGTCACTAGTTTGTTAGGTCTGTACGTATATTCATTTTTTGCCAGTTCCGTTTATCCTGAAATAATAGGGTCGACATTTTCATCGCTTTTCCGCAGATCTTGCATTCCAGGTTAGTTCCATCCTTGATTATCTGACAGTGATACGATACTAATTAGGCCTTCTGTCTCAGCTTTCAGCCAGGTGCTCCTCAGCCAAGGATGTGTTCTCCGTTGATCCACGCTTTCTTCTTTCGTTCTTTGTAGGTATTTGCCATGCAACGACTTGTCCTCCTAGTTTCTTTTCTTTTTCTCTTTCTAATTTCATTTGGTCAAGTTGTTTTGCTTTCCGTTTTACTCGTTTGGCGTAGATGGTATTCGCTTCGTTTTTTGTTGGTAGGTTTTCAGGTATATGAAGCAGTTTCTTGAAGAGTGCAGCTTCTTCGTTGATGGAGTAGTTTTGGAGTTATACTTTTTGTAGGAGAGGGTCATTGTTTTTTTTGTGTGATAGGCTTCCAATCCAATTGTTGTAGCTTTAAGAGTTAGTTCAATTTGTATTAAAACTCGATCTCCTAAAGCTCTTAGTACGTACATCCTATCAGAATCATAATTTAGGTAATGCATCCTCATTTGGGTAAGCATTTTTCTGGTCTTGGCGTCCAATATTTTAAAGTCATTCAATTTCCAATTTATAATATTGAAGATGTATACTACTACGGGTATAGCTAATGTGTTGATAGACTTTATTTTATTGGCCTCATTTAATTCGCTTCCAAGTATCAAACGCACTCTCCTATAATATTATTTTCGGATCTTTTTCTGTATAATTGAATGTTCTATTCCGTCTCCTTCATTAATTTATAAGTATTTGTAGGTACCATCTTAGTCTAGTTCCTTAATCAAAGTCAAAATCCGTAGTTTTCGTTAATTTACCGCCTTTGAAGTTGGCTTTGGCACATTTGTCGATTCCGAACTGAAGGTTTTGACAATAGTGAGTAGTTTTTGTTTCTGCTGGTTGCCATACTTTTTAAGATAAAAAACATAGAATGATTCAGATTACCACAATCTGAATATCAGTAGCTACTGTTGTTCAGGAGGCAGTTGAGTGACGCTAATGCAAGGCAGAAGAGTAGTAGTGACAATGAATGTCCTTAAAAGATCCCGCTTTTGATGTTGATTGGTCTCGATGACTCGTTTGTATGGTTTATGCTTAGTGTAGGCTTCCAGTTTCTTATGAGCTCCGTTATGAATTTGAGCCTTGTGGAGCATTCTCTGTATATTTGTAGGCTCTTCTTTACCCATAAGTATGGAACACTGTCGAACGCCTTTCTGTAGTCTATCCATGCTGTCGATAACATTCTTTTCTTTGTTTTCACCTCTTCCAATATTGTTTTATTGATAATTAGTTGGTCCTTACAGTCGTAACTTCCGCTTTTACATCTCTTCTGTTCTGCTGGAAATATTTTTTATAAAGGAAGTTGCATGTCCTCTCGGTTATGATGCAAGTGATGATTGTACATTGTTGTAGGCAGGGGATGGGGGGGGGCTATAATACGTAGGCTCTGAGTCTCTTCCTTTTTCTATACCTTTTGTTTTAGGTATTATATAACTTAGTAACATGTGTTTAAAATATATATATTATTAATTTTAAATTTAATTTTAATTTTAATTTGAGGCTTTATACAAATCAGTATACACATATACCCATATTTCTTTTGGGGAATAGTTATGTTATTCCTTACGAGAGTCATTTGGGGTATTTATCTGGGTTTATGATTATATGACTGTGTGCCCGATAGGATTTTTTTTATTCAAAAATTAGCTATTCAGTCTATTCCTGCTTTCCGTTTTGCAAATGACAGTGATTGTTTCAGTAATGTTGATATCCGTCCATTCTATGCGTGTGTTGTTCCGCATGTTGCTCGATCTATGTAGCTCTTTCATTGTGCATTTTGCAGTTTTCCACATCTTGCACCAGATCTCCTCGACTTTCTGGGTGTAAGGTGGGTCATTTATCGCCATTTTATTTTCCACAGTTCTCGATATAGTTTCTTGGCATCTTATTTGAAAATATTGTTTACCAGATGAATCTTTTTTCCCCATGACGCCTGATTCTCTGTGCCTTCGCTTGAAATTGTTGTTACAGTTTCTCTTTAACTTTTGGTACGTCAGTCTTTATCTTTCCACTTGCTTAAGCCCGCAAGCTATGTTATGCGTTGCTTTCTTTTGCCTCTCTTTATCTCTATTCGACCTGTGAGTATCAGATTCTCCAAGACCACTTGTCTCATTACCTGTCCCAGAAACTTCAGCTGCCTCTTCCTGATGTTAATACAAGCCTCCTCCTTGTTTGCATCTATTCCAAGACGTCATCGTTGCTCAAACACTGGGTCCAAGATATCATCAGCATCTTTCTTTAGAACCACATCTCCGTCGCCTCGAGCCTCTTCTTCATCTTGGAGGAGACTGTCCATCATTCGCTACCGTAAAGTAGAACAGATGTCACGTAACAGCTTAGTACTCTCTTCTTTGCTACCAAAGATATACCGTTGTCTCGCAATACTCTGCTCATCTATTGGAATGCGTCTTTGACCATCCCAAATCTGATAAGTGTCCAATGCTCCGCCTAAATCAAGTAAAAAAAAAGAGTTGCTGCAAAAATTAATAAAACTAAGGTACCGATTACATATTAGGTATATCAACAAATAATATAACTTAGTAACATGTGTTTAAAATTAAAATATTATTAATTTAAAATTTAATTTTAATTTGAGGCTTTATACAAATCATACACAGATACCCATATATATATATATATATATATATATATATATGTATATATATATATATATATATATATATATATTCAATAGCGGCACTCTCAATAACAATAATATTTCTCAAGCAGTTCCCAAATTATAAGAAGCTAGCAGAAATTTTTAAAAAATAACACATCTATGAGCATAAAAGAAACTTCACAAAAAACAACTTAAGTAATGCTCTAATCATAGAAATAAATTCATTGACAATTTTGATTTTAAAAATGCTACATTTATAAAAAAAAAGCACATATATATATATATATATATACAAACCATAAAATATTATCATCCCTACTACTACTATTACAATTATTATTATTATTATTTTTATTATTATTATTATTATTTTTATTATTATTATTGCATTCTGCTTCATTTCTTCTTCCTCTCAGCAGTATCTCTCTTACAACATTCAGCACTTTGCTTAAATGAATGCTAAGAGGAGGTGACGCTTTTCTAATTCAAGCAGAGACCCCGGTAAGTGAAATAGTTAAAAAAATGAAACAATAACAGTAACAATGCTATTATACCAGTAAATACCAATTGGTTAATATGCACATCAATAACACATTTAATAGCAATGACAATAATAATAATAATAATAATAATAATAGTAGTAGTAGTAGTAGTAGTAATAGTAGTAGTAGTAGTAGTATTAATAATAATAATAATAATAATAATAATAATAATAATAATAATAATAATAACCTATCGGCCACTTTTGAATGGTAAATACTGACTGAATAAAATTTCTTTAAAATATCATTAATTTAAAATATAATTTGCGGTAATGAGCAAATTAATGTATTTATATATATATATATACAACAAATAATTTTTTAAAGAAATATAAACCCTTTCATTATAATTTTTTTTAATGCTAAGAATTTAAATTTTATTTATTTAAATTTCATGATCACATAAATATAAATTAAATTAATTATCAGTTGGATATTTACGTTGTGTTATATTTACGTGTCTACGGAGCCTCGAAAATCACGTCATATCTCCTCGGATTGCAAACGAGCAGTAGCAGCTTCTTCTTCTTCTTCTGCTTCTTCTTCTTCTTCTTCTTCTTTTTCTTCTTCTTCTTCTTCTTCTTCTTCTTCTTCTTCTTCTTCTTCTTCTTCTTCTTCTTCTTATTATTATTATTATTGATTATTCTTGTATGTATCAGACTTAATTTAATTTTTTTAAACACATTTCCTTGTGTATTCACCCTGATATTAGTGCAACGTCTATGCATGAGCTTCAGCAGGTTATGGATACTGCTGTGAGTTTCCTCGTGGTAAAATGGTCAGGCCCAATGCCATAAAAAGACACCTACATGCTTCTTTTCTTTAATTAATTCCCTTTTGAGAAGGGGTTGGACTGTCCTCCTTCGTGAGGCTGGGTGATTATTTCAGAATGTATTCTTCCCCTGCTGGACATTACTTTTCGGTGTTTAAATATTCCACTGGACTTTGCCATGTCTACGCATGAATGAAAATATCTCCGACTTTCAAACTAGGATTATATGAAGGGAATTTTGCTTTTGTAAATAAAATCTATTTCCTGTTACATGGAATTCCTATTTGTGCTTATAACGGACGGGAAATTTTGATAACAAAAATGGGCCACTAGCGAGGTTGAGGAACACTGATGTACCGGATATGATGGGACTATCACTGGCTCATTTAGTTATCTCACCTACATTTTGTCAATTGGATCAGAAAGTGGAATATATTGTATTGCGTGAACGAGTATATGCGTGAATATAGACTGGCATTAATCCCTAAGGAGGATTGACAGTATATTAATACGAGGATCTGAGTATTGTTGATAAATCCCTTATTTAGGAATCTGCGGACGTATTGATATGCATATGTGGCCATTTACATGCCGATTTTTAGATCTTTTTACGTAAGAGATAAAGTCACGTTGATATTTTGGTAGATTTCCTAAGCAAAGTTAAGCAGATGCAAAACATTTAGTGAAACATCTGACCTGGAAGTTAGCAGTCAAGTAGCATTCTAAACAACAATAATATTTTTACAAGGATTTTATTTAAATCAGGATTATATAGGAAAGGGTTACGACTCGAGCAATGCTGAGTGACTCATTATATCCTAGTTTGCTGAAATATTTGTGTAAAAACTGCTTCGGAAAAAAAATTATTGTTTTTGTTAACGCATTTAATTATTTGGAGTCACTAATATTTATTTCTGTAATCTTATTGTTGAACTAAATCGAAAAATTATTCGTCTATATCTCTGTAATGAGGTATTATGATTACTTGCATTATTTACATTATTCGGACTGTTATCCTCATATTCATTGCTATATTCACAACGTCTCAGCCTTCTTCACGTCATTGGAATTTAGAACCGAACAAAATTTCGTCCCACCAGGGTAGATTATTCTAGTTCCACGTGCCATGCCTTTTCTGGTTGTGTCAGTTATTTCCTTTAACTCAACTCTCTCTGAACTGGTACTGAACTCAAAACTCTTTGGGTTTTTTCACTGGATTGTAACCAATCTTTATCCACTGGGCCATGTGACATTGAGGACATCTGTGTATGAATTTTGGGGGCTTATAAAACTAATGTCTCAGCAATGTTTTTTTTTACCAGTGGTCATATTGCAGTTTTTGGTATTATTATTGCATTATTTGCCTGAGCTTTCATTGCAACTATTGGAACTAGAACAATTTAACCTGGTGGACGAAGTAAAGGGTTCGTTTGAAATTCCAAACACCTGAAGAATTCCGGAGCGTACAACGGCCGAAACGTTGTGAATATGGAAATGAACATGTGGATAACAGTCTGAATAATGTAAATAATGCTGTTGATGAAAAGTTAATTTAACATTTTCTTAAATTCTTCGTTTTAAAAGAGTTGGCTTGAAGATTTCAATTCTCAACATTTCTGTTCATTTATTAAATGTTTGTGCGGGTGATTTTTTTGCGTTTTGTTTTTTTTATCAAATTTCCATTTCCTCTTTTTTTCATATGCCAAAATCAATTTGGAGTGTTTTTAAAAAAAAATGTCTGTCTTGTAAAATGTATTTTATTTTACTTTATTTAATTTTATTTTTTGCATCGTTGTGTTAATTTTTCTTTTTTTTATTGCATTTGACAGCAGTGTTGCTCAGTGAATTCATTTCTTATATTTTATGTTTTCTTAAATAATATATGTGCGTGTAACTATTGGAATACAATGAAAATTTATGAGAATATAAGATTTCAATAAAAGAAAACATTAATTGATAACAGAAAGATGTAAAAGCCTGGAAGAACACGACTGCATAAAAGACGCAAAACAAACGTTTGAAATATACAACATAGAAAGGGAAATTCTATATAGACAATCATCTCATTTTGACGATATACATTACAAACATACATATATATATATATATATATATATATATATATATATATGTGTGTGTGTGTGATTTCGATTTGACCGTTTTTCAATCCAAGTAAAGCTATATAAGACCTTGCCTTTTAATTTTTTTAGAGGTGATGCATAATGTTTCTCTAGTAAACCAAAAATAAATTAGCTTCAAGATTTTAATATTTGATCAGATTTTGGGAAATGGGTTATTCCAAAATCTTTTCAGCACCACCTCGCAGTTAAGCAGTGGGACGGGAAAAGTCTACCCTCATAGATTAAATAAAGCGTTCATTTCACTATAGATTACCCAGATCGATATGCACCTGAGGAAGTTGATGGAGTAGTTTTGGAGTTATACTTTTTGTAGGAGAGGGTCATTGTTTTTTTTGTGTGATAGGCTTCCAATCCAATTGTTGTAGCTTTAAGAGTTAGTTCAATTTGTATTAAAACTCGATCTCCTAAAGCTCTTAGTACGTACATCCTATCAGAATCATAATTTAGGTAATGCATCCTCATTTGGGTAAGCATTTTTCTGGTCTTGGCGTCCAATATTTTAAAGTCATTCAATTTCCAATTTATAATATTGAAGATGTATACTACTACGGGTATAGCTAATGTGTTGATAGACTTTATTTTATTGGCCTCATTTAATTCGCTTCCAAGTATCAAACGCACTCTCCTATAATATTATTTTCGGATCTTTTTCTGTATAATTGAATGTTCTATTCCGTCTCCTTCATTAATTTATAAGTATTTGTAGGTACCATCTTAGTCTAGTTCCTTAATCAAAGTCAAAATCCGTAGTTTTCGTTAATTTACCGCTTTTGAAGTTGGCTTTGGCACATTTGTCGATTCCGAACTGAAGGTTTTGACAATAGTGAGTAGTTTTTGTTTCTGCTGGTTGCCATACTTTTTAAGATAAAAAACATAGAATGATTCAGATTACCACAATCTGAATATCAGTAGCTACTGTTGTTCAGGAGGCAGTTGAGTGACGCTAATGCAAGGCAGAAGAGTAGTAGTGACAATGAATGTCCTTAAAAGATCCCGCTTTTGATGTTGATTGGTCTCGATGACTCGTTTGTATGGTTTATGCTTAGTGTAGGCTTCCAGTTTCTTATGAGCTCCGTTATGAATTTGAGCCTTGCCTTTTAATACACATACATATATATATATATATATATATATATATATATATATATATATATATATATGTGTGTGTGTGTGTGATTTCGATTTGACCGTTTTTCAATCCAAGTAAAGCTATATAAGACCTTGCCTTTTAATTTTTTTAGAGGTGATGCATAATGTTTCTCTAGTAAACCAAAAATAAATTAGCTTCAAGATTTTAATATTTGATCAGATTTTGGGAAATGGGTTATTCCAAAATCTTTTCAGCACCACCTCGCAGTTAAGCAGTGGGACGGGAAAAGTCTACCCTCATAGATTAAATAAAGCGTTCATTTCACTATAGATTACCCAGATCGATATGCACCTGAGGAAGTCCGGAGAGCGCAACGATCAAACTGTTATGATAATAAAAACAAAACTGAGAAGAATAATCCGAATGTAAATAGTGTAAATAATGATAACTTCTCATCGCAGAATTTCAGACAATTTAAAAAAAAAAATTAAAATACAAAAACAAAAGGAAATTATAAATTAAATAATGCCCTGGTTTAATGTGGCTTTTTCAAAATCTAAAATTAGATTTCAAATAAAAATTTAAAAGTGAATCCGTGGACGAAATTAATATGATAGTGGTGAATTTTGTTTAGCAGCTTATCAACCTCTGTGGAATATTCAATGCCGAAATCTATGGTATGTACATAATTTCATACTTTCAGGTAAAGTATGCTTAGAAATATAGTCAGTAGAACATAAAATGTATTTTTGGTATTTTTTTTTATAAAGAAATTACCAGCAATACATTAAAAAAATATTTTCCCCCAAATTTATTTTAATGATGTATGAAACTTTGGAAAAATGGGATTCATTTATTTAAAACCCTTTACTTATAAGAAATATATACAAGAAAAAAAACGAGAAAATGTCACGGTTTTCCTATTTGAATTTTCTTATGAAATAATTTCTTAAGTTAATGACCGAATAAGCTTATGGCGAGTTTTATGACAATAAAATATCTGTAGAAATTCCCCTATCACATCGTTAAACATTTGAGCTTAACAACTTAAACAAAATATTGCCGTGATGATCAAAAAAAGAATGCTGGTCATTAATTTAAGAAATGGTGACAAATGAAAACATTTGGAATTGACAACTTCTTTCATTTAAGTGAAACAGCCGTTAAACACCCCTACCTTCCCGTCTTTCTTTCACTCATTTTCGTACTGATATCAAGTAGTGCCTCTGATATGTGTATAGATTTTTCACGCAATCAAAACGAAATAGTCCATTACTTATTAGGCATTGGCAGGACGTAACGGTCGTGCGAATTACCGAAGGGCGGGGCAAGCATAATCATAATAAGATAATAATTACCATGTTACTTGAAGAATACGTTTTTAATATACCAATGTTCTTTCAGTGCAAGGTTCAAGAGCCACTCTAATGACAGGTTTAATGTTAAAGTGATTATGAAGATGACTGAAGATTATGTAGACAATAGCGATGGACATTTGACTTAAGTTTGAAGCATTCGGTGAAGAATCTACACGGGATTCTGTTCCAGAAAGTGGCAGCTCTTGAAAAAAAGGATGTCTCAATGGATTTATCTCTTTAAGAACTTTGAAATCCAGCTATGGTTCGTTTATGGAATCTTATCTATCCGCCTTTCTCCCACTCTATCGTTCTTCCTTCGTTATTCGAAGACCGAAAATAGATTCATATGAACAAAGTGTAAGAGATAAATACGATTAAACTGAGTTATCTAGGGACAAACAGAACTAGAAGAGAAGGAATAATGACAGCAGTGTAATGCGAGACATACCACTGGATAGAATGGGTTCATTTATTTAAATATACAGCCATTCTCAACTCCGAAAGAAAGTTTGAAACTGAATTTTATCATATTCCCAATTATAATACATCCCTTTCCCTACGTTTTGCCGTTTTTCTCAACTATTACCAAGGCATCTGGATTTTCTCCGGTCATCCTTAATTTAATTTTTCCTCATGAATCATTGCATTATGATTGGAGCATTTCTGACAAACGGATACATTTATTCGGTAGATAAAATTGAAATAGATGCAGGGAATGACTTCTAATAATTGCATCCGCTGGCATAATCTAAAAGAAATTATGGCATGTTTTAAACATGTACATATCTGTAAAATTGCACTTGGACACGTCCATATATATATATATATATATATATATATATATATATATATATATATATATATATATATATATATAAACTTCTCTATACGCATAATGATTAACTCACGCATTTTTATATTACCTCCCGTTCTGTCTGTCTGTCTGTCTCTCTCTCTCTCTCACTACATAATATATATGTGTGCGTGTGTGCGTGCACGCGCGTGTGTCAACTCTGTCATGGTTGACATTGGTTGCAAGAGCAGTTTTCCAATGCTACTGCCTGATATGTCACCTTCAGAACAAACAATGTAATATGTTGGAAACTGATTCGGCTTTACGTGAATAATTCTGGAGATAGGTAAGTGCGCACGTGGAAGAGGACTCATGCAAAATGAATATCACCACAACGTGAATTCACACATTTTTTTTTTTTTTGCGGCTAGACTACCCTGCACCCCCGTAGATAGATAGATAGATAGATAGATATGAACAGACAGAGATAGATAGATATGAACAGATTGAGATTGATAGATAGATAGATAGATAGATATGAACAGACAGAGATAGATAGATATGAACAGATTGAGATAGATAGATTGATAGATAGATAGATATGAACAGACTGAGATAGATAGATAGATAGATAGATAGATAGATAGATAGATAGATAGATAGATATGAACAGATTGAGATAGATAGATAGATATGAACAGACTGAGATAGATAGATAGATAGATAGATAGATAGATAGATAGATATGAACAGACTGAGATAGATAGATAGATAGATAGATAGATAGATAGATAGATAGATAGATAACAGCAACAATAACAAAAATGCTAGACTGAGATAATTCTGGAAGATAACTTCCATAAGTCCAGCAGTCATTGAAACTATAGGGCTTGACATCACCAGATAAAACATTAATACTAATAAATAACAAGTAAAAAAGTCATCACATCCAGTCAATTGGAAACTTGATCTAATTATAACATGTTTCCTGAAGAGTGGTTGTTATTACATGAAAGATCGCCTTAACATAAATGAACAGAACTAATTTATTATTATTATTTAATTTTTAATAGACTATATTTCTTTTTAAAAACAAGTAAATGTAATAGAATTACTTAAAGTATATAAAATTATTTTTGCATATCAAATATAAGTATGTATATTACCAGGTCACATTTTTTTTTAATTTTATTTTTGAAAATATTATTTAAGCTAAAATTTTTGACAATGACGGCAAAAATAGCTATTTCATTTCTCTGCTTCTGTAAATTTTTATTTTTTATATATTATATATAAACCCAGTAATATATAGTTTCTCATGTATGCACAAAGGACATGGGTCATTTATTGGCTTACATATTTTAGCTTTTCTTACTAGTTTCTATTTTACTTTACGTGTTTTATTGGGTTCTTTTTTGTGTCAGAAGTACTTTGAGAGATATGTTTAGGTTAGAATACGTTTTATTTTATTTAACTACAATTTTAAATGATGTTTAGGTTAGAATACGTTATATTGTACTACAATTTTAAAATATTTTCACTCTTAATTTTAATAGAGTATATTTTTTTAAAAACAAGTATATGTAATAGAATTACTTACATTATATAAAATTGATTTTTAATATCAAATATAAGTAGGTATATTACCAGGTCGAATTTTTTAATTTTATTTTTAAATATTATTTAAGGCAAATTTTTGACAATGACGGCAAAAAATAACAATTTCATTTCTCTGATTCAGTAAATTTTTACTTTTTATAAACTTAGTAATATATAGTTTTTTTATGTATGCACGAAGGATATGAGTCATTTAATGACCTACATAATCTAACTTTTCTCATTAACTTCCATTTTACTGTAGGTGTTTTATTGGTTTCTTTCAGGTGCCAGAAGTACTTTGAGAGAGATGTTTGATTTCTATATTTATTTATTCTAAAGGAAGTTTGATGTTGGTGGAAACGCTTTTTGAATTCATGGCTTGTGCAACCTATATAGATTTTTATGTTTTCAGGATTTTCAATAGAAGAGATATTGCATTGGTATACTAATTATTCTGTGCGACATTTATTTTGTAGAGGACATTTGTGAGGGTTTCTACAGTTACATAATTATTTTGTTTATCTTCATCTGTTTTTATTTTTATTTTTCTATTGTCTAAAATTTTTTGTTTCTGGTCTAAGTGTTTATTTAAGATATTAGCATTATGTTTCTTAATAATGTTTTCTAAGTTTTCAATACACCTGTAACTTAATTTTAGTGTATTTTTGTTGAAAATAGTATTAATTTATTTTCTCTAGGAAAGTGTTTGACTATTAATGCGAGGAATTTTTTGTCCCAATTTGTTCTTTACCATTTGGTTGTATAGGGCTGTATACCAAATTATTTTTATACTTCTGTGTTTCTATGCTTTCCATTCTCATTTTTTATATAAGTTAGTTTTGTGTTCATATAGCCACTATCTTTTAGAGCTTTATTATAGGAATTAATGTAGTTAAATAAAATAAAACGTATTCTAACTTAAACATATCTCTCAAAGTACTTCTGACACTAAAAAGAATCCAACAAAACACCTAAAGTAAAATAGAAACTAGTAAGAAAAGCAACAATATGTTAGCCAATAAATGACCCATGTCCTTTGTGCATACATGAGAAACTATATATTACTGGGTTTATATATAAAGTATAAAAAATTAAAAATTTCTGAATCAGAGAAATGAAATAGCTATTTTTCGCCGTCATTGTCAAAAAATTTTCCTTAAATAATATTTTAAAAATAAAATTAAAAAAAATGTGACCTGGTAATATACATACTTATATTTGATATGGAAAAATAATTTTATATACTGTAAGTAATTTGATTACATTTACTTGTTTTAAAAAGAAATATAGTCTATTAAAAAATTAAAAGTAAAAATATTTTAAAATTGTAGTTAAATAAAACGTATTCTAACCTAAATATCGAAAAAAAATCTTTAAGCATGCAAATAGAAAAAATGCAAAAATAATTTTTGCCGTTATCAATAAATTAAAAAAAAACAAAAAAAAAACTCAGACGACATGTATTGAACGGATGTCGGAATTCATTGCAAAATACATCCCCACCCATACCTAAACTCAACCCCTTTTACGGACGTAACAAATAACTGATACAACAAAAGTTAATAAATATGAACACGCTACCCCCCTTGTCTGGATGATTGGATTTCTCTGTGTCCTTGGTAATCGTAAATTATGAATTTCCCTTGCAATTAACACTCAGTAAATTTAAAAAATAAGTTACTCCAAAATTCGCTTGAGGATGAAATGGAACTAATGTTTTTAATTTAATTACAAAATTAAGTTTGAAGTTTTTAGCTTCCATTTTTGAAACAAGGTTATTACTGTGTAGCGGGAAAACCATATTTTAAATCAGTTAATATATATATATATATATATATATATATATATATATATATATATTTAGTTTATGAAAAACTAGGTAATCCGTATGGGTAGACCCAATGAGGATAAAGTCCAGAGAGCTCAATGTAAATCAGAGCTAATAGTTTAAATAAAAACAGACCACTTTAAGGTTCCATGTAATAAATTATCTCCTTGGGTCTACCCATACGGATTACCTAATTTTTCATGAAATAATTTATTATATGGAACCTTAAAGTGGTCTGTTTTTATTTAATATATATATATATATATATATATATATATATATATATATATATATATATATATATATATATATATATATATATGAAATACCTAAACAACCGGAAAACATCTATCTACGTTTCACCTACCGGATCCTCATAATTCTGTCTAAAGTGAGTTGTCCCAAACGACATTTTATTGATAAAAAAATAGAATAGAAAAAATAAAACAAAAAATTCTGACAAAAGAAGTTTGGCCCAAATGACATTTTATTGATAAGGCGGCCACGAGAATGAAAAAAATAGCATAAAAAACACAAATTATATTAGCCAAGTAAACATTCTTTTTTATGCATACAACCATTCAGTTAGTTATGTTCCATGACTGATACACGCCCAGGCGATCTTGTATCTTTCGTTACATGGCTGACGAAGCATATTTTTTCCGGCGATATGTTGCCATTTCTTTCTGCAGTACACCAGTTGCTATTCAAGGCTATAGAACACGGTCAGTGCTGCTATTTACCCATAGCCGGGGGTGGGGCGAGAACTAGAGGATTCATACCTTTCCCAAGCTTATTAGCTTGTAAGTGAATTCGACTGGAATTCGAACTCGGCTCTCCGATTCCTCAATCCGAGCCGCTATCCATTCCAACTTTCCACTCTACAGCCCTGAAGTATTTCAGATCTCTGCTTGAGTAATTCATTAGGGCTATTATAAGAAGCTAGAACTAATTTTTCCTCCATACATAGGAGACAACATCACCAGTCTTATATTTACGGCATTTCTTTACGATCTTCCATTTTAATATAGGATCTATACCTTGCTTCTTTTTAATTTCCCAGACATGGTTAGAGGAATTAGTTCTATGACTATATAGATTTCGTGTGCGAAACTGCGTCTATGATTGTAATATCTTTTTTAAAAGTTCCTTTTGTAGAAACCATGTGTATTTTTTTTACCATTACTACTACTTTTACTGGGTCTGTTGCTATATACGTCCACTTTATACACTTTGCATTCATATTGGCATTTACCCTTAAAAGTACAAGAGGCCTTATTAATGCAAGTTGAATTTGGGGGACTCAATATTTTGTTTATTATTGATCGAATTTGGAACGTTATTTTTGTTACCTATTTTGTATAGGTTATTCGACGGCGGAGGGGATTCTTTTTTAATACTCTAAAAATTATTTCCCTAATTTATTAGCTACAGCCATATTATATGTCGGCGTGAACCACAGAATTTTCCTTGAGCTATTCTTCCTCTGATTACGTCCATCGGATATTTCACCTGTGGTTTTATAAATAAGCTTGTTTTTATAACCATTTTGTTTTTTTGCACCAGCTCATAATCGTGCTTACTTTGAGTAAAGATGTTGATATTAGAAAAATTAGTAAATAATCGAAATATAATGCCATTAGGGATATGCTTAAAAATTTGTCTAGGGTGATTAGAACCTACATTAATATAACATGAATATTGGTTATTTTTCCTAAATGAGGCCATGGCACCGTTGTCCAAGTTAAGTATAATGTCTAAATAATATGTCATTTTTAATTAGTTTGGATATCTAACTTGAATCCAAACTCATCGAATAATCAATGCAATTTTGTCCTAATTACACCTCCTTTACTAGGGGAGCAATTATCTACAAAAATCCACCCGTCATCTCGATAAAGACCAATGGTTACTGCAGTCAATAAATTTGTTGAGGTTATATAACAACAAGCAACCTACTAACTCACATATCTCAGCCCCATCATATGCCTCCATGGGGTTATCAAAATTACCACTAACTCATTTCTTAATCCACAAGGCCTCATTATATTATAACAATGATTTTCGGCAATGCTTAATGATTTTGTTTTTATCCTCTGTAATCGACATATATTCCCTAGCTGGTTTTAATGCCTTGTTTACAGTGTTTGTTTGTTTGTTTTCCATAACTGGTGGTTAATAATCTTTAATGTCATATTTTATGAAAGAGCAGTTATGATTTTTGTCATAATCCTTAAATCATTTGATACAATCATTCGTATGACGCAATTGGTTTAGGTTTAGTACTATTCTAAGCGGAGCCGAAATATCTTGCAAAATAACTTGACTAATTTTTCCCCATTTGTATTTTGGTGGCATTAATTAATCTACATGCTGGATTATTACGGAAGTCATATTTGTGGTCTTTTCTATTTTCACTTTACTATCTAATAATCCGGCTTCTTTATTCAGGTCAGCCTCTAAATTAGGTGGACATTTTTTTTATATTTAATTACTTCTTTATGCAACACTTGCTTATATTTATTAAGGCTCATCTTATATAAATTATCCGACTTATCCACCATAACAAAGATTTTGTTGGTACCCCCGATGTCTTTAAGGTCATTCTTTATTTGCATGTCTATGTTATTACTAATATTTCTGTAACTTAAAGAATTAACTAGCCCGATTAAATCGTACTCAAATGTACCTAATTGTTTTTTACATGAGTGGAGTGGCCGTCTTATCAATAAAATGTCGTTTGGCCAACCCTCTTTAGTCAGAATTATCCTGATGATACAGTAGGTGAAGCTTAGGTAGATGGCTTCTGGAACTTTAGGTATTTTAATTTTGATCTACTTAGTGTATTGAGCACTTTTATGTTCAAATTAGGTACTCTGTTGTGTTTTTTCTTTTGCCTAGACATTGCGCTAATGGTTGCTTTATTTCAAGAAGTACGGAGGTTTTTAGTCTTTTCTTTTTTTATTGAATTTTTTCCCAAATACCAGTTTGTCTATTTTTTTATTTGCAAATTGTAGTATCTCTTTTATTTCCACACCACCAGAGTTATATATATATATATATATATATATATATATATATATATATATATATATATGCTCCTGAAAAATTTATTTCGGTTGAGCTCTTTGGGGAGGATGTGTGGGTTTGTAAACAGTGACTATTACGGCTAATAATGCAAGACTCTTCGGTAAATCGAATCGAGTTCTCTCAGTCACTGTGTGTTTATCTAAATATAAATACGCTTAAATTCACCTTCTTCTCTGCCGTGCGCCAACGGCTTCAGGGTAAAATTTCCGACTGACGCGAATTCAGTCGGTTTTCGATTCTAGCCAGAGGCAACCAGACGTCTAGCCACACTGATGAGCTGTGATACAGCGAAACAGTCTGTCTGTGGATGACAATATATATATGGCTCCTTTTAATTTATTTTGTTTAAACGCTTTTTTTTACGGTTACTAATATTCGAATGGGGGTTCTGTTTCTTTTTAATTAAACAGTATTATTTTTTTTATCTAACTACATCTACTGGCCTGAATATTTGAGAAATCTTATCAGAAAAATATGCATCCTCTTGCAAGATTCGAACCTACATCCGATCCGCTCGATCACGTAGGAATACTGCTCAAACAAAGCCTGAATAGTGCCTTTAGACAACACAATCGTTACCGATTCTCGAAACATCCACATCTGCTCAGTGTCTTATACAAACGCAAACAAAGTCAATTTAATTTTCGGAAATGGATTAAAACCGACATAGTTATTTTTATTTTATTTTGTTTAAATGTTATTTTTATGGATCGAGTAGAAGATCTGATTTTTTAATTAAACAGTAGTTTTAATTAGTATTTTTATCCAGCTACATCTACCGGCCTGAATAACGCAATCGTCGTGGTCTGACGATTATTTAGCGCGAAACAGACTGTCACCTCTGTCTGTTGATTTCAATATATCCATTTTCTTCAGGGAAAATTGTTGCTTCAAATACCACGTTTTTAGACCTGAATTTACCTCCAAATGGACATTCAGTTTTCTGTCTGCAATTGCATGTGGGGTTAATGTCCGTTAATTCACTGTTATAAAATTCATTTAGTAGTTTACTATTGTGGGCTGAGATGATTTTCTCTATATTGCTAACACAAGAGTAACTAATTTTAAGTGATTTTCTATTAAAATTTTTTGATAGAGGATTCTTGTCATCAAAATGTTCATCTATTAGTTTTAAGAAGAAATGTCCTTTATTAATATTGGAAAGTTTGCAGCTGGGTGGGTTCAACTATATGACTTTCCTTTTCTGTTTTTAGAGTTTTTAAATTTAGGTTCTTAGGCTCGTTCTGCTAGTGTAACTCTTGTTTAAACTTGCTATTTCTTAGTGCTTGGTTGTATATGAAAAAATAGAGTAAATACTTATAATTAAATATAGTAACCAGGAGAATTTACTTAACCTTCAAAGTGAACTCATATCAAAATGCAGACACAAACACTGCCTTAAAATATAGCAAAGTACCGTTTCTTATGGATTATATAAATTCCTATCTGTATCTACATTGCGCTATGGTTGCGATCTATCTATATATATAATATATGAATAAAATAACTGAAAAAAAATTGGGTGTTTTTTTTATGAAATTATTTATTTCTGTGTTTTTATATATATTTAATATTTCAGACCACCTCGGTCCTTTTCTTATTATGGACTCATGGATCAGAAAAACTAAAAAAATTTTTCACTTTCTGCAACAAGTTCCACGATACAATTAAATTTACCATGGAACATTCATACACATCCGTCCCTTTCTTGTGATAAAATTAAACAAACACACACTTTCCACCAGTCTATACAACAAACCCACAAACCAGCATAAATTCCTTCACTTCAAAATCTGTCATCCTCTTAAATTAAAAAAATCTATCGTATACAGCTCATTTCTAAGAATCAAACGCATATGCTCAGACCATCTAGATTTTCTACACAACATTAATAACTTAACAGAACAATTCCTAAAATGTAAATACCCAATAAATATAATAAAAGAAGCACTAAATAAAACTATCCATATAAATCGTAACACACTTCTCACATACAAGAAAAGTAAAAACAACAATCGGATTCCCATGGTTTTTAACCACAATCAATATTCCCACACACGTACTCACAAATTAAAAAATGACTACAAGATCCTCCAATTAAACAAAAATATCAAACACATTTTCGCTAAACCACCCATCAACGCAAAAAAACAAACACCTAACTTACCAGCTATCCTCACCGCTGCCAAATATCTAAATAATACAAACGGAACAGGAAATTATAAAACACGTTGTCTAATTTGCAATCACATAATAACAGACAGTGAATTTCTCGCACCCAACTCCAAAATCATAATACATCCACCCCGCCTCACCTGTGATAGCAATAATATAATTTACTACTGATTCTGCACAATATGTCCTAATAGTGCGATTGTCGAATCTGGAACTAACTTTAGGCTTCGTTTCAATAACCACAAACAAGACATACGACAAAACAATCCATATTCCCCCGTAGCGGAACACTTTAATCAACCAGGACACTCGCTAGACAATTGCAAATGTATATTGATAGACTCAGATTTTAGTACAACATACATAGGAAGAAAAAAAGAGAAATACTGGATTTTAAAATTAAACACATATAAGCTAGGGTTAAACAAAGACTTGGGTATTCTAAATCTGTATAAATATTTCAAAAGATAAAATTTCTTTAGATATGGTGAAAAAACCTTTTTATACAACAACTAAAATACTATCGTCAGTTGTCCGTTAAAAATTCAAACACAGTCGCATTCCACATCACGTGACGTCCGAGTCTTGAAACAAACACACAAACAGTAATTTTAGTACAACATACATACGAAGAAGAAAAGAGAAATACTGGATTCTAAAATTAGACACATATAAACTAGGGTTAAACAAACACGTGGATATTTTAAATCTATATAAATATTTCAACAGTTAAAAATATTTCTTTTGATATGGTCAAAAAAACTTTTTAAACAACATTTAAAACATTATCATCAGTCTTCCGCCAAAAATTCAAACACAGTCGCATTCCACATCACGTGACGTCCACGCCTCACGACAAACGCTGTAAACAAACACACAAACACAGTATCTCATTTGATTTCGGGGGAAGGACAGAGGTGGTCTGAAATATTAGATATATATAAAAACACAGAAATAAATACTTTCATAAAAAAAACGCCCAATTTTTTTTCAGTTATTTTATCCATATATTATATACATATCAAGAAAGTATACGTGGCCTCTCATCATGACATATATATATATATATATATATATATATATATATATATATATATATATATATATATATATATATACATATATATATATATACATATATATATATATATCTATATATATACATATATATATATATACATATATATATATATATATATATATATACCTATATATATATATATATACATACATATATATATATATATATATATATATATATATATATATATACATATATATATATATATATATACATATATATATATATATATATATATATTGTAATATGTATGGTTAATTGAATATGGATTTGCTTGTGGAAAAATGCGCATGTCTGAATATGCATGTATATATGTTTGCGTACGGATGTTTGCGCTTGTGTGTGGCCATATTTTGGGTTTCTTGATAAATATAGGTGCGTTTTTAAGAATATTGTGTTTACAGAGAAATACATGGATGCAGATGTATATATGTATACACCTGCATATATGCGTATGTGTATATGTGTATATGAAAGGATGAAAACTAATAGGGTTATTGTTCAGTAATTTGTGCGTAATATATATATATATATATATATATATATATATATATATATATATATATATATATATAGGTAACTATACTCGTGTCGGAAAACCTTCGAATTCTTGATTTAACAATAGTTAAATCAATCTCGAAGGGAAAAAAAGCTTTCCAAAAATAAAAAACCAGGAACATGACTATATATATATATATATATATATATATATATATATGTATGTATATATATATATATATATATATATATATATATATATATATATATATATATATATATATATATATATATATGTAAGTATGTATATATGGGAATATGCGAATATATGGTGCTAACTGATATAATTGTTAGCCATGCATGTTAGGGATTTTTATTATGTTGTTGAATTTTATTACACTTCTTTTATTATAGTTCTTTATAATAGTGATATGTCCATTATGACTATCCTTGTTGCTGTGCATGTATCATGGTTGAATAAAGAATATATATATATATATATATATATATATATATATATATATATATATATATATATATATATATATAAATATAAAATATAAGACCCTTATATATAAATATCCGAGAAAAATAACAGCACTAGTTGTCTGACGATTGCACTAGCATGAAACAGACTGTCGCCTCCAAGTGTTGACGTCTATGTTCACTTTTATATTTACACACGCTCTATCTCTGATATTGAGCACTTTATTCCATAAATATAGCACATCTTAAGACTATATTTCTTAATATATATATATATATATATATATATATATATATATATATATATATATGTATGTATGTATGTATGTATGTATGTATGTATATGCGTATATATACATTTAACCTTAGGTTAAAGTACATTCATATGCATTTAACCTAAGGTTAAAATACATTTACATCCTGCTAAGTCTTAATAAATACTTCTAGGACATCAAATTTCAGGACTCTAGGTATATAAGCTTTATAAACTATTTTCTCTGAATACAATTAATAATCATTAATTTAAATCTCTTAGGTTTTTCAATTACATTTCTTGGTTTATTATACAAAAATCTTATACTAATTTACATTAATTTTTTTTTTACTTTTTTCAATTATTTCGAAAACTTTAAAAAATGTTCTGACACTTTTCTAATATTATATACAGAATTTGTTTAATGATATAGAGGGGATTAACCACGATCTAACATTTTCTTAGTTTAAAGTACCTTTATATCCTGTATATCAAAAATCAGTATATCAAAATAGGCCAACAATCTCTGCTTTTCCCACTGTCTAAATAAGATAGTAATATCTCTTGATTTTAACCCAGAATATTTTCTTCCACTTTATTTGTGATTTGTTTGTAGGTCCTGAAGATTGAGCTAATTACTGTGTTGTCTGATGGCATTCTCGTGTGATAGGTGACAGGTGAGTCTCTGTGAGAGTGTGATTTTGGTATATCCACTTGAAGATATATTTCTATCTACAGAGAAACATTCTCTGAGTGGACAAGTATATTAATGCACAACATTGGTCTTAAAAAGGGCTTTGAACGTTTTGGATATATTATTTTTAATAACTACCTTGCTAGTTTTGAATTTTTATAGTAAATAATGAATCTGATATATTTGTTTATATCGACTGGTATGTATATCTCTATATATTTTTTATTGATATTTCGTCTTTTTTTTGCAATTCTGATGCATTTGATTTTCTTAATATACGTTAATAGTGTTATTGCCAATATTATGTTTATGACTCTGGTTCATATTATTAAAATTGTTGTTGTTTAAATGAAGTTTGATTAGCTTGAAAATGGAATTTTTCTCAGATTTTAATTTAAAGTTTTATAATTTATATTTAAATACACGCTCTATCTCTGATATTGGACATTGAACCCTGTTTACATGGCATGTGAAGGTCTGAACTGGTGGAATATAGCTTATCTGAACATTTGTCACGGAAGCAGCTATAGAAAAGAGAGAGGCAAGCAATGTTTTTTCTATGGGACGGGGTTGTAGCGTGAAAAATAATTCATCAACCACAAGGTCGCTTAAATTCTTTTGAACTCTATCAAAGCTGGAGAGTGAAGATTATGACAGAAATACTGCTCTTATGGTTTGATCGGAGTCTTGTAAATATAATAAATAAGATATATTTATTTTTATCTACTGGTTTTATATATCTATGTATGATGTGTTTTTTATTGCTGTTTCTGTTTTGTTTTGTTTTTTTTTGTAATTGTGATGTATTTGATTTTCTTAATATATGTTAATAATGTTATTGTCAATATTATGTTTATGACTCCGGTTTATATTATTAAAATTGTTGTTGTTTAAATGGAATTTGATTAGCTTGCCGACTGTGTAATTAGATTAGCCATTATTGATAAGTATTTATTTTATATTATTTACTTCTTTAAGGAAAGTTATTTTGGATGAAGAAATGAGTTTAGATTTTGGGATTAGGTTATTAATGGCAGCAGTTTTGTATTTTCCAAGGCATTCACTGTTGTAGTTCAGAAATCAAGAATTTGAACTAGTAAAACTTTTTGTATGGAGATGTGGTAAAACTACCGCTGCTATATTCAATGAGAATATTTAGAAATAGGATTTTTATTATCAATGTTTAGTTCAAAAGGAAAATTTTAAACGCAATTATTTTTCAAAATCTTTTTAAACTTCTATAATATCATTAACGGATCTTTGTATGTGTGTGTGTGTGTGTGTGTGTGTGTGTGTGTGTGTGTGTGTGTGTGTGTGTGTGTGTGTGTGTTTGCGTGTCTGCATGCAGTTTATGGGACCCTTCCAAAGTGACTTACTGAAGAACTGATTTTCACCGCAAAGTATGTTCAAACTGTAAGTGCGGATATTTTACTATATGGAAAAACGTTTCAAATATGAGGAAACGTTTAATCCTTTCAAAGGTGCTCCCCAAACCAGTATCTGCTCAGGACGTCATACAAACCATTCGATGTACGTATATTTCTTTTATCAAGTGGATATAAAATACATTATTTAGTTTATTTATACCAAAATGCGAGCCGACTATGCAAAGCTGGCGTGTTCCCTTCCCTGAGGTACTAACGACACTTGCATACAAACTTACACAAAGTTTAGCTAATTTCAATATAAAAGCTATCATAAAACACAAGAAAATAATTAAGAATATATTCAATGTAAAAATAGCGAATAATTTTATATCAGAAGCAAAAAATTACGCAATAGAATGTGAACAATATCCGCAAAAGTGCACTGGTGAAACTTCCGGACATTTAAAGAGTATTTGAATATAAATGAGACACTGTCTATATTTCTGAGATGAGGTATTATGTACATTATTTACATTATTCGGACTATTGTTTTCATCTTTGTCGCCATATTTATCACCCTTCAGTATCTGTCTATATTTCTGAGATGAGGTATTATGTACATTATTTACGTTATTCGGACTATTGTCCTCATCTTTGTTCCTATATTTATCACCCTTCAGTATCTGTCTATATTTCTGAGATGAGGTATTATGTACATCATTTACATTATTCAGACAATTGTCCGCCTGTTTGACGCCATATTTTTTACAACGTTACGGCCTTTCAGTATCTGTCTATATTTCTGAGATGAGGTATTATGTACATTATTTACATTATTCGGACTATTGTCCTCATCTTTGTCGCCATATTTATCACCCTTCAGTATCTGTCTATATTTCTGAGATGAGGTATTATGTACATTATTTACGTTATTCGGTCTATTGTCCTCATCTTTGTTCCTATATTTATCACCCTTCAGTATCTGTCTATATTTCTGAGATGAGGTATTATGTACATTATTTACATTATTCAGACAATTGTCCTCCTCTTTGTCGCCATATTTTTTACAACGTTACGGCCTTTCAGTATCTGTCTATATTTCTGAGATGAGGTATTATGTACATTATTTACATTATTCGGACTATTGTCCTCATCTTTGTCGCCATATTTATCACCCTTCAGTATCTGTCTATATTTCTGAGATGAGGTATTATGTACATTATTTACGTTATTCGGTCTGTTGTCCTCATCTTTGTTCCTATATTTATCACCCTTCAGTATCTGTCTATATTTCTGAGATGAGGTATTATGTACATTATTTACATTATTCAGACAATTGTCCTCCTCTTTGTCGCCATATTTTTTACAACGTTACGGCCTTTCAGTATCTGTCTATATTTCTGAGATGAGGTATTATGTACATTATTTACATTATTCGGACTATTGTCTTCATCTTTGTCGCCATATTTATCACCCTTCAGTATCTGTCTATATTTCTGAGATGAGGTATTATGTACATTATTTACGTTATTCGGACTATTGTCCTCATCTTTGTTCCTATATTTATCACCCTTCAGTATCTGTCTATATTTCTGAGATGAGGTATTATGTACATTATTTACGTTATTCGGACTATTGTCCTCATCTTTGTTCCTATATTTATCACCCTTCAGTATCTGTCTATATTTCTGAGATGAGGTATTATGTACATTATTTACATTATTCAGACAATTGTCCTCCTCTTTGTCGCCATAATTTTTACAACGTTACGGCCTTTCAGTATCTGTCTATATTTCTGAGATGAGGTATTATGTACATTATTTACATTATTCGGACTATTGTCTTCATCTTTGTCGCCATATTTATCACCCTTCAGTATCTGTCTATATTTCTGAGATGAGGTATTATGTACATTATTTACGTTATTCGGACTATTGTCCTCATCTTTGTTCCTATATTTATCACCCTTCAGTATCTGTCTATATTTCTGAGATGAGGTATTATGTACATTATTTAGATTATTCAGACAATTATCCTCCTCTTTGTCGCCATATTTTTTACAACGTTACGGCCTTTCAGTATCTGTCAATATTTCTGAGATGAGGTATTATGTACATTATTTACGTTATTCGGACTATTGTCCTCATCTTTGTTGACATATTTATTACACTTCAGTATCTGTCTATATTTCAGAGATGAGGTATTATGTACATTATTTACATTATTCGGACTATTGTCTTCATTCTTTGTCGCCATATTTATTACACATCAGTATCTGTCTATACTTCAGAGATGAGGCATTATGTACATTATTTACATTATTCGGACTATTGTCTTCATCTTTGTCGCCATATTTATTACACTACAGTATCTGTCTATATTTCAGAGATGAGGTATTATGTACATTATTTACATTATTCGGACTATTGTCTTCATCTTTGTCGCCATATTTATTACACATCAGTATCTGTCTATATTTCAGAGATGAGATATTATGTACATTATTTACATTATTCGGACTATTGTCATCATCTTTGTCGCCATATTTATTACAACGTTTCGGTCGTTGTAACTCAAGGACACATGGCACAGTGGATAAAGGCGTTAGTTAGATCAAATGACAGGACCCATAGACAGTGACTTCATTACCTGGTTAAGGCAGTGAAGAACTTTAAGAGGGAAATTAACAGGAGAAAACTGATAATTGACATCCATTAAACATGGCACGTGGAACCAGAACAGTCTACCCCAGTGAGCGAAATAAAGGGTTCAGTTCGACATTCCAACCACCTGAAGAAGGCCGGGGCGTACAACGGCCGAAACGTTGTAATAAATATGGCGACAAAGATGAGACTAATAGTCCGAATAATGAAAATAATGTACATAATACCTCATCTCAGAAATATAGACATATACTGAAAGGCCGAAACGTTGTAATAAATATGGCGACAAAGATGAGGACAATAGTCCGAATAATGTAAATAGTGTACATAATACCTCATCTCAGAAATATAGACAGATACTGAAAGGCCGAAACGTTGTAATAAATATGGCGACAAAGATGAGGACAATAGTCCGAATAATGTAAATAATGTATAAAAGAGATTTAGCATTAAACTAGACACTCATTTATTTAGTGTGCAACGGAAAACTCTGTGATTACATTCTTGATCTGGAAATCAAATTTCAACATATACCTTAATTCATTTAAGCGGAGATTGAGCGTATATATTAGTTAACTATTATTAATAGACGGCCGAGCTATTTTAATATTCTCCCCTATTTCGGGATTCGTACTGAAGCAATGTAGAATACTTACAATGTAAAAAACAATGTTAACATTTTCTGAAAATCTTATTACTCTCAGATTACAGTTAATAATCAAGCATTTTGTCTCTTCAAGTTAATCATATTTCAACACGGTAATGTAAATTTTGTTCTTAGGTAATTCTTTTTCTGATATTGCCAGAAAATAGATTACATACTTCCCATTATGTCAGATTCTCATTTGATATGTCACACATACTTACATCCCCCCACACACATATAAAGGAACATTACATTTCATACATGTGAATAATTTTAATTCTCGTAATTAGTCTCCCGTTCTTTTTTTTATCTCTTTCTTCTCATTCATTCTTTCTTGGTAATGATATTGATTTATTTCAACCTTGGAGATATTTTCTCTTTCTAAAGGAATAAATAGAATTTATCTAATGCGCATGTGCACAAAAAATTTCCTCAAGCCTTTTTAATTTTTAACCAGTATATTCGTCTTTTTCTCTTTTCTATATTTTTCTCTCTCTCTTTCTTTCCACAGTCCCTCATTGCCACTAAATCATTTCGTTGATATAAAGGGCCACAAAGCGATACTTAATTAGTTGACACGCTCTCCGACAAGAATAGTAGAAGACACTAAAACAAATTGAGTCCAACGGAATCGAAAAAACAGACGAGATGAATCAGCAGAAGCGTGTAAAGAAATTACAGATACTAAAAAAGGGATATAAATCGTACTGTAATCTGTGTAAAGCCCATAATGCTTGCGGTCTCGTTGACCTTCTAAGCGTGCGGTCATCAGCCATAAATACTCGCTGACATTGCTCTTTTACCGTTTACCGTTAATGTTTTTCCTTTTTGCATTCAGCATTTTTCACACCATTTCGAAGACGATTTTATTTCGGTGGCTTTATGGATATTCAGTCTTCCATCTTTTATTTTTGTGGATGGCTGTATATATCTTGTATTCTTTGCCACAATTTTATGGGATAAAATACACACATTTATCGGTTGTACTTGTTTTTCCGGTGCTTGGTTTTGGGTTGAAATGTTTGCGAATACTTATCTGACATTATTAAAGACATTTTTTATATGTTTAACGTTCTCTTTATAGATACAACGATTTAAGTAAATGCTCTGTGTATAATAATTAAATAACATTTACCGGCCTGAATGTCCGAGAAATTTTCATAGAAAATGTTTGTTCTCCGACAGGAATCGAAGCTGTATCCTATACGGAACCGTCATTTCGCGTGACGTGCCATAACCGTTCGGCCACAGTGGAGCATCCGGTTAGCAAGGTCGATTTTACTATCTTTAAACTTTCGGAGAACGAAAATTTTCTATGAAAATTTCTCGGACATTCAGGCCGGTAAATGTTATTTAATACTGTTTATTATAAACAGAGCATTTACTTAAATAGTTGTATCTATTAGTAAAGATGCCAGCGAATCGGAGCTTCAAGAAAAATAATGAACGGCGTATGTTTAGGCTTTTGTTTATACAGCCGTCTTTGGATCGTAATCGGTAAGGCAACCTTTTCTCTACTAAGCGATGCGTGTTCAAGTTTCATCGGAGACTTATTTTTAACTTCCAATTTTTTTAGGTTGTTTTTATTTTTAATGTTGCTTTATCAATCCTTAATTGTAGTCATTTTGAAACAGATTTATGCAGAGCTTCTGGTGTTCATACACCATTTAAGTTTTCTATGAATTCATTTTTAACAAGTATCCCTGAACTTTTCTAATTCAATATATAACATGCACATATGTTGCTGACACTTGCTATTTTATTTTTAAAAATGAAGTTTAGCCAAACAAATAGAGAAAAGTAAAATTGAAGATTGAGGTATTTGGCAAGAAACACCAAACGCTTGCTATGGTTTCCTCAGATCAAATGCAGTTGGCGACAACATACAACAATTAAATTCTGGTAGAATTCATTCTCGCTATATAACTAAACATTAGGTTGAATAATTTTCATGGATATGTTTAATAAAACTTACCTGTGATATCACGGCTTATATAAACTTTTTTTTTTTTAATCATATCACCCCAAGCAAGGCCGGAGGCCACTATCACGCAAGGGGTTAAAGAGGGGGTTGGAGGAAGATCAGATAGGAGTGGCAAGGGAGGGGATGTGGAGAAAGAGAAAGACAGTGGGTCGATCAAGGCAAGGGGGCCAAAAAAGATCCGGAGCGAGAGCAGATAGGAATGAGAAATGAAAGGATGTGGAGAAGGGAAAGAGACAGAGAGAGAGAAATCCGGGGACCCCTTCCTAGACACGAAACAAGCCTCTAAACGTGTCCAATAGAGGGGGGAGGAGTGTAGACCGGGCGGTAGGACTGTGGATTAACATTATTTTCTATTTATTTAATTCATTCATTTATTTAAATAGGTAATTACCTTTCGTCTACGACAAATAAAATTCGGTGTCATTGGGGAGGCAACAATCCTACGTGGATGTAGAAGCCAAAATTTTGGCGGTCTAGGATATAAACCTGTAAGAGCAAGACACGACGCTTCTGTTTAGTTCATGGAGGAGGTTATCACTTGGAGCAGGAACGTGAAGTGACTAGACACTTCTGTATCAATAGTGTGTCCTGACTTACCCGAAGACAAAAAGGGACGCCGATCTCAACCCTAGGCTGATTTTGGGGAAGATTATCGATTTTAATGAAGACGACACGGACCCGCGCGCGCGCACACACACGCACTCTCTCTCTCTCTCTCACACACACACATATACACATACACACGTTCACACACTAGTACGCGCACACACACACGCGTGCACACACAGACACACAAACACCTCTTTCTTCCTATACACGCATACAGACAATTTCCTTCAGCTTTTAGTTTATATTTCTTTTCCTTTCGTATTTTTTAAAATGTTCTTCTTACTTTCTTGATTCTTTGTTTTATTTTCAGAAAATCCCTTTTCTTTTTTAGACGACATTAATCTCAGGCTCCTTAGATGTTTCCTTTATTTTTTTTTAAAGAAAAAAAAACTTCTTTCTCAATGACTTTCTTTTTTATTTTGCTTTATTCAATCTCTCAGTTGTTTTCTCCTTTCAACTGTTCTGTTCGTCATCATCTTCGTAAACATTATCTTTTGTTTCCTTCGATGTCCTCACTGTTGTCAGCTACTCACTCTCCTTATTGCTTTTCTTATCCATATTTACCCACCTTTCCCTGCTTCGCCGCCAGATTCTTACCTTCCCCCTCCTCCCCAATTCTTCTACTCCTCCCATCATTCATGCTGATCATTTAGAGAACAGCTGTGAATTTAGAACATTCTGCTGCATTCCGCAGAAACGGGAATACTTCCATCTGACACTTGACGAATGGTTATCTGATGAAAGAAGACGATATCTTCAGTGCATAACACTCACAAAGGAAGCTAACAGAAATCATAAAGGCTGGTTGAAATCGGCACAACTCTTTTACCCATGCAAGGGGGGTATGTAATGAATAATTTTTCAGAAATTCAGAAATGGCCAAAGTTTTATATAAAACTTCATTCACAAATGCATTTATACAAAGTGACCCATAATGATGGGACACATTTTAAATGCAAGTACCTCGGATTATAAAAATGACATGGTGTACTTCCTGTGGGGTTGCCTCAAGTATACGGTGTACGCAGGAACAACCTACACAACAACCGTAGAGAGATATCAGCCATTCCAGTTGATAATAGTAAGCCGCACTGTTTTTGAAATGAGAGCGCGAACGAGCTCGTGATGTTCTCTTCTCAGGGATGTAATATCCAAATATGTTGAACTTTTGAGTACAAATTATGTAATAAATGTATTTAGTACACAATGTCTTTTACATAATCCAAGATACTTGAATTTAAAATACGTCCCATCCTTAGGGGATACCCTGTAAATATATATTTGGAAGTGTGTGTGCGTGCGTGTGTATGTAATTTTCTAAGAGTAGCATAGATGTGGCACAAGTCGGAAAGCGTGAGTCATCCGGTGAGGATCGAACTCGTTATTCAGTCGTAATTGATCTAGCAAACAAGATTGCTGAACATTACACCACATCGAAGTGTGTGTGTGCGTGTGTGTGCGTGTGTGTGTGTGTGTGCGTGTGTGTGTGTGTGTGTGTGAATATGTTGTACATTTAGACTAGGGTTTTCCACTAGTAGCATGTAATTCAGTACTATTTTGTTTAATGTCAAACGGTGAAAAAATGGACAACATCTCATGCTTAAGTTTCTTTGACGAAACTAGCATGGCATCTTGAAGGGCGAATAAATGGAACCAAAAATCAATTCAACAGAATTCGGATTGAGATATTATCGCTAATATAAAAATCCCAAAGCATCAGCAGCAGCAGTACTGTGATTGGATTTGATCAAAGGGTCGCTGCACAGCTGAACACCTGACTAAATCTCTTCACCTGTCTTGGTTGCGCCTGATTCTCTGTAAAGGATTTTCAAGTACAGTCAGTGTCATTGTCAGTACATTTTCCCTCTGTACGTCTTCTTGCCTAAAGAACGTCCTTGGAGGAGGGCAGTGCAAAGATTGTCGGTAATTATGACGTAGGTATAGCATTTATACTTTCTATTTTTGACCGTAGACACGTGGTCTTTCAACGAACTTTATTTTGTCTCCAGTTACGTTGATGCTGTCTACGTAGGAGATGCGGAATATAGTTTTTAGCATCTCATTTCCGACGTTGAATTCTTCCCTGTAGTTCTCTTGTTAATGTTCAGAATTCTCAGGCGTACAGAAAATCTTAGAAGGCTAATGAATACAGCAATTCGTTCTTTGATTTCAGGCAAATGAACTTGTTTTTCCTGATGGTAATTAGTTTTACGACAGCTGACATTAGTTGTGCTGCTTTTTTAAATTATTTCTACGCCTGAACCCTCTTCGCTGATAATCGAGCCAATATATTTGAATTGACTTATTACTTTAAGTTCCTGATTACTGATTTTTATCTTAGACGAAACTTTTCGCATTTTTCTTCGAGTTTTTTTCGGCATTAATTTCTTGTCATAACTGGAGGATAATTTATACAGATTCTTCACTAGAATAACGAGCTGAAAATGATATAGCACTTACAAACTGTTTTATTTCAATAATATTCTATCTCTTAAGCAACTTAATAGCTTAAAAAACAGAGATAGGTAGCCTCTTAACCTCAACTACATGTATTGTAGTTTCGCAACCCCACCCGCATTTAGTGTAGTCTACCAAAACCCAAATTTTTGTGCTTTCTTTTGTTTCTTTTTATGCAAGCATCCTTGCCAGATATTCTTTTGTGTGTCAAGTACTTTCAGGAAATACGCGATTACCGCCCTCCAGAAATGTATGTTTTTGTTTTTCTAAGTAACCTTTTTGACTTTACCACAGATTTATCTCTGTTTTGCTAAAAATTGACACAAATTCATTAAGAAGATTACTCACGGTTTCTACTCGCATATCTTGACTTCATTATTTCTTTAAGTATTACATTCTCTATGCCCTCTTACCTCATTATATGAACCAGAACTTTACACTCTTTCATACCTGATTGCAGTATAAATTTCTTTAAAATTCCTAACTCTCTTAAAAGTTGCTCATATATTCTCTCCCTGGTATTTCCATGATTGGTCGGTAGAACGCTACCTCTCTCGCTCCAAATATCTTCTTTATTTTCTGGCATATAAAATATTAGATATTACGCCTATTTTTGTTTCTAATGCTATTTTCCTTTCATAATTCCTATGAGACTTCGGATTTCTGTGTCACTTTTTCCATCGTCTGCTCATGCTATACCAAGCATTAGATTACGTGGCGGGAGTGTCTGGAGTCATGCACTCCCACAAAGCAAACGTATTTTCATTTCAAAAGTTAGTTATTTTCTGAGTAGCATAGAACATTTTCAAAACACATTTCTTTGGACCTTCCATTAAAAAGTTCTTCCTTCCGCCTGTGCTAACGATATAGTTGAATTTCTATATCTGCTTGATTTTGAAAAGCCCAGTATGTACCCGAGACCTTGAGCTCTCTATTGTACTAACATTCTGTATTCTTATATTTAACATTTAGTTTTTGGGGGCTTGCTTTCTATTATTATCTGATACAAAGTGTCGTTTCTGTTCCCGTCTATGTCTTCCACCAACACAGTGTCATCTGCATTGATTTTGGGTCTTGTCCATTATTCCGAACGAGTTCATAAAATGAACATTTTCTTCAAATGTTCATTGACTAAACAAAATTCGTATATGGTGTAAAATTGTAAAATCACCGAACGCTAATAAGAAAATTCTTAATAATATTTCGAAAAATGGTTATTATTATAACAGGCACCGCTCGATCCGGCTTCTCTCCCAAGCTGGTCAGTAGTGGCGACAGTCAGCTGATGGTTATTTTTTTATTGCTTCGTTCTTCCGTCTTCTCTGTCCCACGTTTTTTTTTTATTTATTACAGTGCAGTGACAGTTGAATCGACTTGGCGGAACCGTGCTATGAAAAAGAACAAGAATTCTTTTGCCGGTGAAGATACAAAGATTAGAACAAGTAACGAAGAAGGACGCTAGGTTAATTTTCGATGTTTTTATGTCGGCGTTGACACAACGGAATTAACCCTCCCCATTCAACTCTGTATCGTGATACTGTATTTTTGCTGATAAAACTTGGAACGTGTTAAATAGGCACACGTGATTTTATGTCGGCGGGACTTCGACGGCAGGTGACATGGGTTCAACAGCATCCTCGCCGCTGCTGATTCGTCTCAGCCTTCTCTAACGGCGGCTCCTACTGTCGTCTTCAAACGATCGTTCGATTTATATGCTTACTACCCCAAGCTCCATTAATTATTTTCTCCAACCCTGGGATCATAACATCGAACCTAAACCAAAGCAGTCAGGTATTCCAAAAAATAAACTTTGTTTTTACATACCTCTCGCTCAACAATTATGGTTTACGTTAATAATTTTTTGTGTTTAAAAAATTATTTTACATCGGCAAATAATTCCCCCTGTTTTTAGAACTCTTTTCTTTTACCAAACAATAATTTCTCGTCTTTAAATTTAATTTTAAATCGGTAATTTCTTCTGCTTGTCGGTGTACCAATTCCTGACCGCAAACAATTATTTTGTTTACATTTTGTGGTTTTGCCAACATTCGCTTCCTGACCTAGAAAAGTCAACTGCAAGAATCTTTTTTTAAGTTTTCAATTCTCCAATTCTATACGAGGTCTTTAAATAAATCCTTTCAATCCTAATTCCTATCCACTAGTGTCGTAGCTTAGATGTGGCACAAGGCCGAAAGTATGGGGCACCCAGTGAGGATCGAACTCATTACTCAATCTTAATTGTTCTAGCGAGACAAGCTTGCTAACCATTACACCGCCTCGAGGTGCCCCACTAGTGTCACGATAGTGTCACATTCCATTCAACTACTATCAGTGACCTTTTATAGTGTATACAAGTATTAACTCATATGAATAAAAATTTCGTCAAAATCTGGAAACATTTCAACAGTTGGGATCAAGCCAAAACCAGAAAAAGTGCGAGGTATTAAACAATCATGACTAATTAACAGAAAAAAAGTTTACATCTGACCCAAATTAAGTAATGACAAAACTTAATCAGTTTGGTTGAGTCTTAAATAATTTCCGTTTTTGTTTATATTTTTAAATCACATGACCCCATGCAAGCCAGTAAATCCACTAAGACAAAAAGGGTTACTGTGAACATATAATAAAAAAGAGGCATTATTAAGGAGCGAGAACAATAAAATATTAATCAAGAAACAGTAGAAATCACTATTTACATTATACTCCACTATTAGTCGCCATATCTATGACAACGTTTCGGCCGTTGTACGCACCGGCCTTCTTCAGAAGGTTAGAATGTCGAACTGAACCCTTTATTCGCTCACTGGGGTAGACTCTTCTTGTTCCACGTGCCATGACTAATGGATGTCAGTTATCAGCTATCTCCTGTTAATTCCCCTCTGCAAATTCTCCACCGCCTTAAACAGGTTATTGAACTCACACTTTTTGTGTCCCGTCACTGGACCTAACTAACGCTTTTATCCACTATACCATGTGTCCCTGAGGACATCTCTGTATGAATTTCTGGGTATTATAAACCTAATGTCTTCAGCAACATTTTTTTACCAGTGCTCATATTGCAATTTTTACTGTTATCATTACATAATTTTACCAGAGCTCATATTGCAACTTATGTTGTTATTATTGCTTTTATCTGGCACTCCTTATTACTGGTTCCCATATTGTATTAATTTCTATGCTTGGTCGGCTCAGGAGATCTTTGTGGCCAAGCATATGTGCTGATTAGCTTAAGTATACGAATTTTCCATAGATGTTCTTTGTCTATGATCTCAACCTGTTCCTACAGAGTGCGGTGATTTCCCTTTTCTCTCCATATGTGGTCAGCCACGCATGATTTTTCCACTCCCCACTCGTGTTACAGCTTTCTGGCGTTCTTGATGCCCTACCTTAAGAGGGCAGCCTGTCTCACCTTTATATTTCTTTCCGTAGCTGCACGGGATAGCGTACACACAGTCTTTAGTCATGTTCTCCTCTATGGGGGGGGCTAGACAGAAATAGTAGAAATGTTCTTTAGTTAGTTTGTTGATTTTGTTTAGTGGCATATCAACATCTAGTAGTTATTTTATGCCGAAATCTAAATATTTGAAACACAATTTTATTGCTTAAACTAAATATATTTTGAACGTAATTGTATGCCTTCAATTACAGTTAAAATCTCTTGTTGGTACTTCTACTTTAAATAGTTATTGTTGATAGTTTTGCTATAAAAATGTATATTTATACTGTTTTGTTTCGGGTTCACTATTTGCCAATAGCTGGCATCCTAAATAGTGCTATCACCCCGGATCAGGTTCGAACAAAAACAATTAAGATTAGGTACCACGCTCCTGAAAATCTCCAATCCCCTGATCATAGGCCTTGCTGCCGTATGAAGTTTATCGTTAAATTGTATTTAGATATTTGATGGTGAAAGGTAGCTGGAAAGCATGAAGCCGGAAGAGAGTTCGACAAGTAGAAGTCCGAGAAAAGAAACTGTTAGTATAGAACTTCCGGTTATATCTATCCAATTCTACTGTGAAATGATGAGAACGTGTCACCAAACTAATATATGTACCATATCGAAGAGTTCATACCAACAATTACCATGAAAGTACTTATAGAAAAGTTACAGAAAAGATACATTCCGGTGGTGGGAAAGAAAGTGAAAGGGTCTTTCAGGTAATTGATAGAGAGAAGTTTCGTTTTGGGGAGGTTGAAATTAATAAGCCACCCCTTGCCCCAGTTAACAAAAACTTATTTTTTAGATCATCTGTTAATTTGAGTTTATCGAACTGATTAGACTTACTATTGAGGCAGGACTGAATGGTCGTGCCATCAGCATAGATACCAAGTTGAGAGCTGATGTCATCAGGAAGGTCGTTGATGAAAAATAAGAACAAAGTAGGTCCAATAATAGATCCCTGGAGCACATCAGCATTAGTAAAAAAAAATCTAGAATACGTTCAGGACAACTTCCATTTCGTATTTGATAAGAAAGAATGGATCAGTTCAAAAATAATTTAATATAGCCTTTCAGCTTATATAAAGAAGACCATATACCAAATACTATCAAACCCTTTTGTGATATCAAAAGCAACAGCGTGAGCTTCACCAGCCATAACTAAAACTTGAGAGACAGTTTCAGTAATAATCGTTAATATATCAGCAGTTGGCCTAGAGAAGCAAAAGCCATATTGTTTGTCGGAACGTAGAGCTAGGGATGTGAATTTTGTAACCAATTCAGAGTTGATTGTTTTTTTTAGTTTGCCAACAAGAGGTAGAAGGCTAATAGGCTGATAGTTTGAATGTTTAGACAGTTCTTTTGAGTCCTTAAAAACTAGAACAGGGAGGATTTGCAATAAGCAGGACTACAACAGGCAGCGAGATATTTATTGTTCAGTTTAGATACAACTAAATCCAGTTCGGGATCACATTTTAAGGACTAATACAGAGACGTCATCAGATCCACATCCTTTGTGGGAATAAAGATTAGAGATGCTAGCAGAAGAAACAGAAGGCGTTATATGAATATTACGAAACGGAGACTCAGGCAAGGATATGTCAAGATGTGTCAAGAGTAGAGTTTGAGGAAAATTTACGGACAAAACAATTTGCCATCAGTAGATGATGTCAACACCTCAAATTGGGTGATGGGTGAGGAACAAGAGAAAATTGCTCATTTAATAAACTTTTATATAACCTCCAGTAATTACGAGAGCCAAAGTTGATAGAGGTTATATGGCAGTACATTCTATCAACAAACATAGACTTAGCTATTTCGAGGATATGTTTACATTTATTACGTTTAGCCATAAATTGGCATCTCTTGATGTCTGAACAGTTACGCTGGTATAGCCGGAAAAAGTTATTCCTGTGAACTATAGCGACTGAACAGGCCGACGAGAAGCATAGAGAAGATTTTGATTTCACATAGTATTTCCGAAAAGGTACAAAAGCATCGATGCCGGCTTTGACCCAAGAAGAAGCGTCTGTGGCACAATTCTCCATAGAAAGGTTAAGAATATCAATCCAAGGTTTTTCTCGAAGAAAGTTGTAAAGTGAATCCCAATCACCATGCTGGTTTTATGAATAGGAGTTTCCTGTCTAATAGATGACTGAAGCAAAATATCAACAGATACTACATCATGATCCGAACTGCCAAGGGGACAGTGATGCGAAGCCCGACAAGAGGTAGAAGAGGAGGTAAGGGACAAATCAAGTAAGGAAGAATGTTAATCAGATGTATTAGGGAAAGGAGGAGGGGAATCCACTGTTTGCGTGAGAGACTGAGAGCAACGTAAACTTTGAAGGAATATTCACAATGTCTGTAAGGATGCTTCAGCCATTTGCGATGATGAGCACAAAAATCCCCAAACACAAAAATATTCGGAGTTGAGCGTAAAGAGAAAGCAATTTCTATAGTCAGAGATTTTGTCCAATATAGTGCAGTCCTGACAAGATGGAGAGCGGTAGATGAGGAAGAATTAGCTAAGAGAATGCAATAAGGGAAGTCGAAACCACATGAAAGATTAATCTGGAGATTAAAGGGACAATTTCTCTTCCATTAACGGATTCAAGTGGCACCGAAATCACCAGTAAAAAATGCAAATTCAATAAAGGCAGATAGAAGTAGACAAATATTTATTTGAATTATTCCAAAATTAAAAAGTACAATTTAATTCCAATTGCAACAAGCAGATTTAAACAGGGGGTTTAATAATAATAATAATAATAATAATAATAATAATAATAATTCATCTATGCAAAATATATGTGATCTTAGTTTGTATTGTTTTGTTTTTATTGTTTTTTTTAATAAAAATGATCAGTGGGAATGTCATAAAGCTGTTTGTGATCTTAGGCCTGTGGTTGGGACCCGGAAGGAAATCGGTATACAACACAAACCATAGGAAATAATAATAATAATAATAATAATAACTCTCAGGGAGAGGGAGAGAGAGGCACAGAAACAAAGAGTAACAAATACTACATAAAAACATGCAATCTCAACAAATATTTAATTTTTAAAATTAGCTCGGATCTTACCCATGAAGATGGATTCACGGCATTCTTCTCTGGTGAAATATATCAGCTTTTCTGTGGATTTTGAATACGTAAGAGGTCAGACGGTGGAGTCTTTGAGATGTTTATAGATGTTTTAAAGAAGTTTATAGATAGAATTTATCGCAGAGGTTCCAGCCTCAATAGAATTGTTGTATAGATCAATTTAATTTATAGCCATTTTTTAAATTATCATTTTATGAATTTATATAATAGTAAATTTGCGCTTTATTCAATTTTATATTGACCTTCATTTGCAGTATGTAGGTGCCAATTTTATAGGCAGCTCTTGGTGACCATTTGATAAAATTCCACAGTTTTTGATGTGAAAAAGTTTTTCAACGAACTCTTGAACGTGATTCATTAGAGAAATATTTTGCCATCAAGTCGTTTTGCAGCGATTCATAAAACAAACCAAACAAGTTCCAATCTTTTTATTGTGTTTTTTCCTTGCTGAATACGGACTGGCATTGACAATCCATAAACCACCGTGTACGCTGCCACTATTATGCAAAACTAATGTATATTAGTGTACACCAATTTTATTCTTAACTAACACGTATGGTTTTTAATTAAGAAGATATATTTGACATTTCAATTGATTCCTCAATATGGAATTTTTATGATTAACCTGTTATATTTTTTTAAATCTACTTTTAATGTTACATTTGCAACTCTAGTTACCACGACGTACTTAGAGGTAAAGACAGCTCTTCAGCAGTAGCAATATGCAGAACGTTTGCTTTATTTTGTTTTTAATGATAGGATAAAGGACAAATAGGAAACGTTTATCAATCTAACACGTTTCACTTATTTCAAAGCTTCATCAGAGAATTTAATAAAAGTGAAACATGTTAGATTGATAAACGTTTCCTCTTTGTTCTTTATCTTATCACTTGTTCTTAATACAAGTATAAATCTCATTATTGAGAATGAGAGAATACTGGTTGAATTTGTAGGAGGCAAATAATTGTGACGGCAAGTAAACTAACAGAAACTACGATATGCTGTGTGTTTTAAACTTCACAGAAACTTGATCTTGCGCGTTTATTCATCATACAGCGATCATAGACGAAAATAAGAGATGTTCTTTATTGAAATGGTGTCAGATAAATTTTACATTGAATAAAAGCCTTCATCTTAATGTCGAAATTCAATCTTAATGACCCATGTTTATGTTGCTCAACCAAAAATGGCCGTAAGTAAAGATTTATGAAATTCGTAAAATTGATTATTGCGAGCCGTGACTGCGTAACGTAAGACGAAACCTTAAGCTCTGGAGATCAGGGTTCGTTCCTGGGTTCATGACACAAAGAAAGCCCCAGTTTTGTAATTACAGCTTCACCTTACATCCACCCACACACAAACAAAGCCGTTCAATGGAAAATATCGAATCAAGGAGAGGCAGGTCATTTTAAATACCATTTATCCCAACTTTGAACGTAATCTGAAATTCATACATTTTGACCCACACAGAAAAAACAACTTTTTTATTGCCTCCTTTCCTTCCATTTTTCTCGAGCATTCTCACAAATACAATGAAGAGAGTGTGTTAACAATTCCACAAAAATTAACGGATTTTGACATTTATAAAAATAGAAACATTAAATTTAACGAAAAAGTTCATGCCTACAAGAAACTCGCACATAATTTACTGACAGGGATATAAGGAATTAATTTTTTAAGCGTCTTGTTCTTCTTTCACTTCATAGATATTCATATCTCTCTATAGATTTATTTTCTTTATTATTTTAGGAATATTAAGATTACCTCCTCGGTTATCCATTGAAACTGCTATCCACCAAAAGAAAATAAGCAAGTCCTCACCAAAAGATAGTTCGCGCAGCGGATTGTTTGTACAAACATCCAATCGGATGTGCGGAGTACCTGCTTTCTTCGTCTAATTCTTTAAAAAGGCCAGAGTAGTTGTTAGCGTTTCACTGTGAGGGGGAATCAGGGTTAGATCTCCCCTGATTGGGTCGATTTGGTGATTGGGAGTATGATGTTGAAAGACCCGAAACTCCCTGATGAGCCAAGTCAAAACATCACTGACGACCCCCTCGGGCGCCTACTTAAAAGTGTATTTTTGAATTATGAATTACCATCACATAATTAGATGCAAGACAGCCAATAAATTTACTCATATAACGATATTTGCTGCCCAAAATTAAATTAATTTCAATATTGACTGAATATCTCAAACATGATATTAATATTAAAGATCTATTTTACAAGTGGTTTATGCAGAAGGTGGTGGAAATAATATATCGAAATATTCATCTATCTTTCTCGTTCTTTTAAATTTCAGTATGAAATGTTTAATTTTTATTTTATCTCTCAAATTCATGTTTAGATTACCGTAATTGCGTATAAGCCACATGATTATATATTTGAGGGTCGATTACATTAGGGATGTGCAGGTATAAACACGGATATCGGCGGGAAAGTAAAATAGGCTGGTCAATCTCCAAATCCTGACTCGTCATGAGCTCGCTTTCACGACAATGCCCTTAGGAAAAACAGGAATCCGTCTGCTCGCTCTACTCTGCTGTTGGTTAGATATAAGGTAGACTGATCTCTCTAGCTTAATATGGCAACCAGTCTAAGAGAAGGAAAAATGAATTCCAAACCGTGAAGAAGACAAAGAAAATCACACAATTACCTTCACAGATAATTAAAGATAAAGAAATTTGGAGTGAATAATGATCGCCAAGGTCCTCAATTAACAACGCATTAAATACAAAACACGTATAAAATCCCATAGCCGTCCGTTTCGAGTTTTGGTATGAGGACCTCGTAGGGTACAGCGTGTTGCAAATAATGTAATATTTTAAAGTTATATTTGAGCTTCTATCAGTTCTACTCGCCGACATAATATAGGTTTCATTATTATACACTGTGTTGGTCTCATATCAGCAGATAGGGTGTCAGTACACTCCTTAATAATGATGATACCACCTTCTCTCTTCTTTTCTGTCTTCATATATCTATCAATACCTTCTCCTAGGAGTAAGGCCTTACATATTTTTGCATTTATTTGGAACTTGAATAAATTTTGAGAATTATTATTATGGATATTAATCCAACACTTACTTAACTAGATAATGATAATAAGTATAAGCAATGGATACTGCGGGTATATTTTTGTTTTGTTTCTACCATTTAGATTTAATTTTAATAATTACCTTTCTTCTTCTAAGTCATCATTTACTAAATTTCTTTAAAAGTACTTCTGCTAGAACTTCACACGATTTTCTCAGCGCACTCACTACTCTTCAAAACAGTCTGACCACATTAAGTGTCACCATCAGATGCATCGTCAGATAAACCATAACCTAGTTAAGGCTCGGACCTCGTATTTTCGCCACGAAATGAAAGGTTCCCATAATAAATCTGTCTGAACTGTACGGTAGTCGCATTACATTTCAACATTCTGACTCTAATAATAATCGATGCATTTGTCACGGTTTACCTACTTCTTTTTAACCAGCAATTTAAAATGTTTTATGCGAAAAAGACCCTAAGTCGCACTGTGGATTGAAACAAAGACCATTTCTATTATCTTGATATGTAGAACCATAAACAATGTCCTACTTATCTATGATGGGAATCGTGTAGACTCGTTCACGCAAGAAGAGTTTTCGTGACATTGCAATTTCAGGACATACTTCTTTAACGATACCAGTTCGGTATCGTGCCCACAAAAGAAAACAACTAATATATATATATATATATATATATATATATATATATATATATATATATATATACAAAAGTAATATATATAAAGTTATGTATATATATATATTGATATATATATATAATATATATATATATATATATATATATATATATATATATATATACTTTCTCTCGGTATTTCATTGACTGTCAACATTTTTTCTTCATACTATCTATGACATCGGTATCGGTATTACAAACACACAAACACACACATACATGTATATATATATATATATATATATATATATATATATATATATATATATATATATATATACATATATACATATACATATATATATATACATATATATATATATACATATATAAATATATACATATATATATATACATATATATATATATATACATATATATATATATACATATATATATATACATATATATATATGTATATATACATATATATATGTATATATATACATATATACATATACATATATATATATACATCTATATATATATACATATATAAATATATACATATATATATACATATATATATACATATATATATATATACATATATATATGTATATATATACATATATACATATATATATATGTATATATACATATATATATATATATATATATATATATATATATATATATATATATATATATATATATATATATATATAGTCGCGTGTTTGTGCGTCTGTGGTTGTGTAGTTGAATTAATCAGGGATCTGAAGACTGATTCATAGTTAATTAAATTTTGATTGGAACAATGTACTTAAAATTTCCTAGTGCATTAACTACATTATATGAACCTTATACAACTTTGACAGAGAATTTATTCTGCAATATTAAAATGTTATAGAAAATAGATTTCATATGTTATATGAAAGAAGTATGACCAAGTGAAAAAGTTTTGGTGTGACGCGTGTTGTCCTTTAGAATTTCATCAAAGGTACTTTATGTTTGCATTTGTGCTCATATAAATTTGTATTTAAATTCTATGATGTTACCTGATATATTCATTGTGACAATTATTACAGGTTATAGTGTTAATTTCGAGTTCAAGATTTAGTTTATAATGTTTTGAATTAAGTCTTCTATTGCTTTAGACGTAGTTGTGATTCATTTTGTGTTGAGTGTAGATAAATGCTTTTCATTTGTAGTAATGATAGATTTGGTGGGGAGAATAATATATTTTGGTTCGTTAGAACGGAAAGTACGATACTGAAATCCGAAGACATAGTTGGATAGACAAAGATGTATCCCCAAAAGCAAAGCAGAAAAAAGGTAGGCCAAAAAGAATTGTTAGAAACAAAGAAAAGATGACTGGACTTTTACGTGATAACTGTCTTCTAATATGGCGGTGAATGTTGGACAATCTCCTCAAAGATGAAGTAGAAATTTGAGGCAAGAGAAACTTGGTTCTATAGAAGAATACTGAAGATACTATGGATCGAAAATATGTGCAACGCATAGATTTTAGAGATAATGGAAACTAAAAGGAAAGTTACACTTAACATCAGGAAGAAACTTCGGGTGCAGATATTGAGTAAAGATGGCTTGGAAAATCTGATGCACACAGAAAACATTGTAGGCAAGAGGGACAGAGCAAAACAAAACAAAACATACTTTATGAGCTAAAGTGGATGGCGGAACAGGATTTAGGCGAAATAAAGAAAGATGGGTTTGTCAGGAAGGACAGCTTTTCTATTTCGAGGTATTTTATGTGCCTTTTGTTTCGCATTCAATATGAAATAGGATATTGGAGGCAGTTGAAGTTATTTTCATGTGTTTCTCCTCTTCATGTACATATTTAGGACGAGAAATGCTGAGTGCTCTGAAAAAGAATCCCCTGATTGTTCCGGATTGTACATTGTTATGGCGAGAATAGAAGTTTATGAGATCATTTTTATTAATTAATATTCGGTGGACATGAACAAAAAGAATCTAAATGAAATCGACTAGATTATATACCCATAACACATATTGAAAAAATATGAATTACAAATTATCAACGTCTGTGTTTCGACCGTGCGCATGCGTAGTCGCATCGATGCAAACATAAACTTAGACATAAAGGACGAAACGCGTGACACAACAATCTTTTCTCCTTTGCCATACGTTTTAACCCTGAAATTGGTCTTGGTATGTAAAACTTTGGTCAGTACCTATTTGGGTGAACGTTTAGAGATACGAGACATTGTAGTGTAGGATGTGCGAGTGATGTAATGGGAATTAAACTCAAACTTTTACTTGGAAAGCTGAGTAACAATTTTAGTTGTGTTCCTTATATTCACTTACGCGCCAATACACTTGAGAAAGTTATGGATCCACATCTTCCCCAGCTATGGGCTAATTAATAAGACTGGTATCACTAAAACCTTCATTGTTATCTCCCAATCATATGCTAATCTAAACTGCTACGAGCTTGCAGTTTATCAAATGTCAAACAGCCGATGTAGAATTAGCAATAATTGACAGAATATTAATTATCGGAAGCATGTGATGATCTGAATTTAAATTACTCATATTTATTAAGTTCATATTCTTGGTTAATCACGTGACTATACATGAAGATGTCATCAGGTTTCCTGACACACATGTTCTTGAGTAGAACAACGGCAGAACTAAAGTGACACGTGCATCGTAAGGGTCCCACCAGAATTAATATCCTAAAAAATTAACTTAATTACCCGTCCTACGCCCTTTGAAAATGAGTCATTGATGGCCCTAATTTTGAGACCAATTCGCTATCAAAGACGGGTAATCAATTTACAATTCAATGCACCGGGCTCTGACCACTTAGACTACTACTGAGAAGTAGGAATAAGAAAAGACAACGTATTGAAAAAAACGGTGGATGTACAGCATAATTTGTTTATAAATTTATATCACGGAATGATATAAGACTCTCGAAACATATCAGCTGATGATGAGGGCGAAGAGGATATAATTGGCCACGAATATAATAGCTGGGAGAAGATTAAAATAAATTTGAGCAGAAATCTCAGATATACATTGATATTGTTGTTTGTACATAAGACCTATTGCAGAAGACATCCTTTGTTCTGTGAAATTGAGTTGCTATACGGACCATATACAATATTTGTTTTGGCCAGGAAAGATTTGTATTAATGCTGTTCAAAGTCAATAAATTAAGCCATGAAAATCTCAGGGAGAGTTGGAATAAATCTCCTACAAAACGCGTATCTAGTCACGAATAAATTAACAGAACGAAGTTGAAAGAAAATGTTTGAGTCAAAGTCAGTCGAAAGAGCAAATATCAAAGACTAAACGATACGATATTTCGTTTAGGAAAATATAAATGTAAGTATGATACTATCTTCATTACTGTTATAAAGAATTTATACCTATTTGATGACGAAGTCAATTACAAATATGTAAAGAACTATTAGACAATATATTAGAGAAAAATAAATAGAAATGTCTAAACATTATTTCTAAAAAAACGGAAGGTGTAGTGGTGCGGAAAAAACGAAAGCTCAAAATATGTGTTACAAATCAGGGACGTGAAAATTAGAGAAGGGCGGAAATACAACCCTCGGGGCTGCATTGTAAAAGGTGATGTGTAATACTGAAACTTGAAAGTGTATTGGAATAGTAATGCATACTAAAGTTATTAAGGCGTCGAAAAATATTAGAAACGAAGAAAAAAACGGGGCTACTGTTTAACATCCAACCACTTTCGTGAGATTTAATGCGGGGCATTTTCTTCAACAATAAGAAAAGGATTTGTACAGACCGAAGTTTTGTTTCTAGCTAAAATTTGGACAACACTATGAGCAGAGCAGAAAGACAGGTTTTAATGCGTACAGAAACTACAAAGAAACCGTTGGAAAGAAAGACAAAGAAAGGTTGGAATAAGACAGCTGAAATATTTTGAAAACGTAATGAGGGAGGAATGCTTGGAGAATTTAACACTCACATGATAAATCGAAGGCAGTAAAAGCAGAAGAAAGCTGCTACTAAACTACTTGAATCGTTTCAGTAAATCGATGGAGACAGTGGCGGACCTAGCGAAGGAGATCGAGATCAGTGCGCCTCGGACGGTCTGAGTTGCGAATCAGAAATTAGATAAGTGAGAATAATAAAGTAGCATTTTTCTTTTAATGTAGCAGATATAGCCGAGTTTTGGTATGTTGTTCAGAGGAGTGGCAAATTCTACGACAATCCCTAGAGGCAAAAATGCTAGTTAAGCTGCTAGATGGAGGAGCAAGTTCGGCAAAGATCAAAGGGAATCATAAGAGAGGAAGTGATGCTGAATACAACAAAAGACCGGAAGCTAGGGAGAACCCTGATTGTCGGGAATGAAAAAGAGAGAAAGAGATATGTGGAACTGTAATTGAAACAATATTTGAAATTTTTTTTTACTATATTCTCTTTTTAATCATTTCCTCCCAAGCAAGACGATAATGGCACTAAAACTCAAGACGCTACTGAGAGTGAAAGGTAATGAAAAGATTTTAAAAGAAAGTGGAAATAAGTAACAAGGGATAAAAATCTACTCCTGTTCAAAAGATTGGGGAGGAGTGTGAACAGGATTAAAATTTTTTATTCGGTCTGTGATTATCATGGGAAGATTTAGTTCGTAAATACGTCAGAAGTTTCATTCAATATTTCCTATATGATATCCAGATATCATTTTGATATCATTTATCATCGGCAAATTTTGACACTGAGGGAAAATGAAATAATTAAAGTTTATTCATTTTTATTATTTTTTTCTTTTATTTCAATTTATTGTCATTCTCAATGTTTCTGACTTCAAACGACATGACATATGTAATAAGTAATCGCACATGTAAAGTCTTTTGAAATAAGCATCACACCGGATCAGACGTTGCTTTTGCCTGTAAAGGGGGACGTCATTTCGAATGCTACCGGAAGGCACCTTTTCTTTGTTAAGTTGATTCGGTTACGCAGGCCAGCAGATGATAGAAATACTGCTTAAATCTAACAAGGCGTCTACTCAAATATGGTTATCCACAAAAATAATGTTTGATGTAATAAAAATGTCAGATTAAAAATAAATCAATTAATTCTTTAGGAATTAACTGGTTAAATATACCTATCCTATATAACAGCGCCTCAAAAGAAATATGTCTATGCTGTAAAACAAATATTAAAATTGGGAAAGTTAAATCAGATATTAAAATGAAATATTCCCGATTCTAGATTTTTTTTCTCTGAGCCTCTTATAAAAGAATAATTTCAATATTACATACTTGTAAGGAGTTCCTTCAGGCAAACTCCATAAGAATCCAATTCCGTAAGAATCAAACTTCATAAGAATGAAATTCTATAAGAATCATTCTCAAGAGCTTTGGCATGGTAGAGATCCCAGTTTTCGGCTAGAATTTGGCTCCTTTCCCCCGAGTAGATTATCAGATCCATTTCAACCCTTTCTAAAGAATATTTGTTCTTTGTTCTTTTTCTGTCCACATTAGGTGCCATCGTACACATTTTTGCAAGCTCTCTTGAAATACCTGATCCATTAAAAAAAAAAACACTTATTTGATAACAGGTTCCCCATCAGCCATTTTTAATAGGGATAACTTTACACTTGCATCTTTACCAATATTCATGCAAAAAATGATGTCAACCTGCCGCTCCAATTGATCTTTACTCATTTTTCGCTTGTAATTATTAGCTGGGATGACACCGATAGACTTTCCCAACGTATAAGACTAATATACATGTTTTATAAGCTTATGTTTAAGAAAAGATGATGACGTTTCAATTTTGTATTTAGAAATATAATGACGGTAATGATTTTAAACGCATGATACAAGTCACCTCAATAGGATTGTCATACATTGAAGTTAACGAGACAAATTTGTTCTGTTTATTAGTTTTTCAGCAAAATTCTTCGGGGTGGGGGTGGCTGAAGCTTCACAGTCTTTCGTATAATGCTCTCCATGATCCACAGGGGTTATAATCGATGATGAAACGCTAAATTTTGAAAATCGTCTTCCTGCATTCCTTCTAGACGCTGTACATTGAACATGAATAGGAAAAATATTGAAGAGAGCCAGTTCTGACTGAAAGCATTATTAAGAGATACTATATAATATGAATAATTTCGTCTTCTTTCCTCTAACATTTCTAAGTAAATCTTTTAACTAAATTGAAATAATTTAGATCAAACTTAAACAATCGACTATATACATACATATATGTTTATGGTTATTAGATATAAATCATCAAATAAATTACTTTTCTCCTTTGGCAAATCAGTGTCGGATAATGGATAACACGTCATGACTAGTTGACCATTACCACTGCACAATGATTGCGAACCTCGTTTGATGTCAGATAGAAAATTAATTCAATACTAAATATCCTAACTTTTTCTAAATCTGACGTCTTAAAATCAATGAACCCAATCATTCTCTTTTTAGAATTTGGACATTTGCAAATAATGCTACAGCAGACATCAAGACATACCTTTATCTTTCTCTTTATAGTTCAGTAGAAACAAGCTTTTGGGGTAATGAATCCCTCGTTTCCCAGGCTATAGGTAGTTTCTGCTTACCTCAAAGCCTGATGCTTGACGAGTGTATTGTAAGTCTGTTATCGCAACGCTAGTGTTTGTGCGTGTCTGTAAATCTTGTGTCTCTCCGACACAGTTCTTTTTGATAATATTTTTTTGTGTGTTTTTGGCGAAGAATTTCTTTCGGTATGCATCGTGAAACAGTTTGTTTATGGCTGAGTATTTGCCGGTGGCAGATTTACGACCTGCCTTGTGTATCATCTGACTACAATAGACACGAGGCCCAGTGCGCTGAGTGTGAGGCCTCTGACCTTGCCGAGTCATTACGTGCGAATTTCTGTGAAAAAAAACTTCAAACTATGTTTACTATAGGTTTTGATTGGCAAACAAACAGACCAAGACGAGAGTGGTATATAGACGCAAATCGTCGAAAGATAATTATCATTGAGATACTATACTACATAGCAAGATCAGGCTTTTTTTTATTTCTTTGCAACGTATTGGGGTGGTTTTGAAAAGTTCAAATTACTGAATGAATTTGCGACATTTCGACCAGTTTCTATGCTGTCATCTTCAGAGTCTAATCATACCAATCATTATTTATTTACAGCATATAGTAGTTGCGTTATACACTGTTTAAAAAAAACGTTTCCAGTCGTTTGATTACAATGTAGTAAAAATCATAGCGTTTTCTGATTTATCTTCATACGTTATTTATTGCGATATGTTTTTCATATTAAAATTTTTGCATTATGTTGCATTATTTGATTTCTTAGTGGAAACGATTAATGTTTTGTTTTTTTTTGTAATTACTTTAACTGTAACGTTTTTCTGCGCCATAATTTAAGTTCTTACGTTTGGGGTTATATATAGTCAAGACCTTTCTCTAAAAATAAGGAATGTAAAGGAATCATCATGTATGGGCAATGATATTATTTAAAAATGTCAGAAAGTCGCGCGTTCACATAAACACAAAACAGCCAAGAGGTATAAGAAAATGACATTAGCCAAAGAAAAACGAGTTTTATATAATAAGAACGTCACTCGACTTCGTTGCTCGGAAGATAAACTTTCTCTGCGAATAGGTCATAGTTTTTCATTTATCAATGTCTGTATCAAAATATCTCAAAGGATTTTCATATTGCTATACTCTAGAAAATGTCTTCTCCTTTGTGATCACACGTTCATAATATTGCCTCTACATTCAAATCTGTACTGTTTATAACAACTTTCAAGAAACAAGGACAACCATATCTTGCTTCGAATTTATCTATTCATTCTTAGCCATACACTTGCATTCTGAGCCATGAGTGATAATACCATCTCTCTCCCTATACAGTTTACATAATGTTAAAATGCTGACATCATCCATATTTACGTTTATCTAGTTTTCCGTAGTGCTTGATTATTATTATTATTATTATTATTATTATTATTATTATTATTATTATTATTATTATTATTTAACAAAATGATTGACGTAACTCTCAATATTTTGCAACACTTCCAGATGAGGGCGATATAAGAAAAAAACAGGGTTTAATAATATTTACCAATAGAGTACGTCTGTCTACTTTAAATTATGTTTTAAAAAAATGCATACAAATATAAAATATATAATCTTCGTACAAATGTCGCTTGTCTAGGGAAAAAGAGTTGTACTATAGAAATCAAAGCGAGAAAGTGAGTGATACGCAGCCAGCGTAAATGGAATGCAAATGTGATATGATCAGGAGCGTGCACATATTAAAATTCTCTGTCAGTTGATTAGTTAGTAAAAGCAATTAACCAAATAATCTATATATATAAAACAGAGGATTTCTGTGTGTGTGTGTGTGTGTGTGTGTGTGTGTGTGTGTGTGTGTGTGTGTGTCTGTCAGTGTGATACCATTTCACTCGAGATCCATCTAACCGATTTCGAACAAACTTGGCACATACATTGAACAATGCAAGAGGTACGTTCTTACCGTAAAAAATCGATAATTTTCAAAAAATCAATAATCGATAAAACCGATCAAAATCGATAACTTCAACTTTTTTCATCCGATTTCGTTCAAACTCGGTATGTAGGTTACTTACATCATAGTGAGCTCAACGATACCTCATTTTTATTTCTATACCACTGCGTTTACAAAAAAAAAACGAGAAAAACGAAAAATCAATTCCAACACAAATTTTAAACAAAAATCTCCCTCAATTTTCAAGCAATCTAATACAAACTTCACTCAATTGCATCCAACAATAAGTTGATTGTTTAACAGTCATTTAACGTGATAATTGAGTCCAACCATATGGTGAAAACCCGCGTAAATAGTGAAAAATGGCGATTTTTACTGGTTTCTTATTTTTCGTTGATGTTTCAACCAATTCTCATCAAACTTAAAAATTACGTTATAAATGTATCCTCTTTTACATACCTGGTAGCACACTGAGAAATTGAATTTCAAAACTCCAAAAGGATTCTGGTCTGAAGTGGGTTTTCCAGTTGCCTGTTTTACTCCTTCATGTCCTCGGCTAACTTTGAATAAATAAATACAGAGTACTTCTGTTATATCAGTAACTGCATTAATTCAAAATGTTTTTTTAATGAAAGTACTTTAAAGTAATTGAAGAATCTAGACTGTTACATCTAAACATGGTGCTGTTTTTGCTCTATTCTAATAGAAAGCTTTTTCTGATCAACCAGATCGGTATGGCTCCTAGTTTAGTATAAATCTTATGGAAATCTCCAGTCATGTTCTTAATTCCCCGGGGTGGGGACGTTAGTAATTTGATTATTTAATTTTCTTTATAAGCTTTAAAGGTTTAAAGGTCTGTAGATTCTGGATATTTTTCAGAATGTGTACATTAAGTTTTTCATCGAAGTTATAGTCTTTCGTCATAAATTGTTTCGCAAGTTCTTTTGATGTAGATTCGTTGTATTGTATGTCATACCTGAAATCAAATTCCATCACAAATCTCACGAGAAAATTTACCATTTTTTCAGAAGGTTGCATATGTGCTGATTGTCATTTGATATACGCCACCCAATGTACCAAAGAAGACTTCATTTATGTGGGTCACACACTGGAAAATTAAACTAAATATTTAATGGTCACAGGTATATTATATCCGACACAATAACACTATATCAACAGATCTCACGCAACGTTTTCTCACGAACGATTGCAACTTCGACAAACAACTTATGTACACAATCTGAAAAATATACCCAGAATCTTATAGAGGTAAATAGTGATATCTTTACCTACGAGCACACCCGATAATGGGCGCGATTTTCTTGTTGCTTTGTTATTGTTGTTGTTGTTGTTGTTGTTGTTGTTGATGATGATGATGATGATGATGATGATGATGACTAGCACCTCAAATATTCTTTATTGCATGTGATTTTTTTTAATACTGATATCTTTTAAATATTTTACTTTGGAATATAATTATATTTTTGAAATGAAGTCTCTTTTTGTTTAACCGTATGAAGGAAACATCTAGTCGAAATTTTCCTAACCCGAAAACAAAGTCATCTGGAGGTCACAAAGGTTAAACTCCAGACCGTGTTTATTAATTTAAAAGACTTTGCTACAGTGTTCGTTTCTGTACCTGTATATATTTCTGTCATAATAAGTGGGAGAGATATATTTATGATCAGTTTACACAAAACATTTCATAGCGGGGAAAGAGCATCATAAAAAAATGTCACCGATCCAGAAGTTTTCTCCTAAATATATCATGATTGTTCAGTGGGGGAATTTCACAAAATATTTTGAAATACTCAGATATAAATGTTTCTATATTTCAAATAAAAATCCCGGTAGATATCTAGATTTCCAAATGATGTGTGAAAGCACGCCCCATGATATCTGTCTATATTTCTGAGATGAGGTATTATGTACACTATTTATGTTATTCGGGCTATTGTTCTCATCATTGTCGCCATATTTATTACAACGTTTCGGCCGTTGTACGCTCCGGCCTTCTTCAGGTGGTTGGAATATCGAACTGAACACTTTATTTCACTCACTGGGGTAGACTGTTATATTTCCACGTGTCATGTCTAATGGATGTCGGTTATCAGTTATCTCCTTCCGCTCTCGAAGTTCTCCACCGCCTTAACCAGGTATTGAACTCACACTCTTTGAGTCCTGTCACTGGATCTAACTAACGCCTTTATCCACTATGCCATGTGTTTTTGAGGACATCTGTATATGAACTTCTGGGTATATTAAACCTAATGTCTTCTGGAACATTTTTTACCAGTGTCCATATTGCAATCTTTGCTGTTATCATTTCATGTTTTTACCAGATTTCATATTGGAATTTTTTGTTGTTATTATCGCTTTTCTCTGACACTCCTTATTACTGGTTTCCATATTGTATTCATTTCTATGCTTGGTCGTCTCAGGAGAACACTCTATCCCAGTGAGCGAAATAAAGTGTTCAGTTCGACATTCCAACCACCTGAAGAAGGCCGGAGCGTACAACGGCCGAAACGTTGTAATAAATTTGGCGACAAAGATGAGGACAATAATCCGAATAATGTAAATAGTCACCCCCAAGATATTTAAATTAAATTAGATGCAGCTGTCTATGATGGAGGTATTGTAGAAATAATTTAAAATTCAGTAAATACTTCGCGAAAATCTATTGATATTCCATTGGACTTATTTACGCCTTTTGCACGAACCAGCTTAAAATTCCCGACTAGCCAGTGTTTTCAGTTATATCAATTTGTTCATAGATTTTATTTACTTATTCGTGTCAAGTTTGTCACGTGACGTCATAGTTTACATCTCTCTGTCGAGCTTACGATTCCTGCTTGGACTTTAAGATAGGAGAAAGCATTTACCAAATGCACATTAGCATACTTTTCTTTATTAGTCTCCGTGACATGCTAATAATAATCCCGGGATCACATAGAGGCTATGAATAGCTAAATTCAGGCCTTTCCCTGAAACTGTATTTCGAAGTAATCGCAAGCAACTTCAGTTATGATTTGGTTCCGCGATTGTTTTATTTTTCTTTTTTTACAGTAAGCTTCACCCTGTACAAGGCCAGGGAGCCACTCGAAGTAATGAATTTAACTAAGGTGGGCAAGATAACCATTAAATATAGACTTGAACATGTCAAGTTTGTCGTGTTCGAAGAAACATCATCTTGGGTGTTTGTTCCACAGGGCAGTGGTTCATGGGTAGAAGCTGTTCGAGTGGAACTTACCTCTCGCCGATCATTTACGGAGTGGGTGGTTTGCTACAATGTAAGCGGCATGGCGTGTCCTAGCCGAGAAGATCAGACCTAGCGGAACAAAGAATGTAGATCGCTCTCGCACTTGTTATACCCCAACTGTGAGAGAGAATTTGGAATATAGAAAATACTTTTTCTCCAACAACGACTTGGAGACGCTTTTAAACTCCCTCAATACTGGAAACAGCACACCACTTTAGGGCGGATCTGGATCTTATGAAGGGAAAGGATAGCATGAGGTGACAGGTACTTACTACACCGGTACAGGGAGCCGATCATTTTACCTGCATCTTTAGCGACGGATCGTATATAAGAGTTTCACTTGTCGGTGCGAGTTTGACACCGAATATTCTCTCAAGGCACGGTACCTCTTACTGGGAGCATCCGTATAACGTGACTGGCGATAGTTTGCGGGGAGACTCTGACTGGCGGTGATGGAATGTAAATAGTTCTCTACTGTTAAGCATTAACACGTTGGCTGCCAAAGGTCAGTTGTGAAATGCCAACTTTATAATAGCCAATTTAAGCAATAATATCTTTTGTGAGCTGATTTATAGTTTCAACTGAAGTCTGACATTATTTTCACATTAAAAGTATCACCGAGAATAAACTCGTCTTTGGCACCCGCAGATGAAAATGGATCAGAAAATACCAAACCCGAAAGAACTCGTAGCCAGCACGAGATAACTCGTGGTCGCTGTCATAATAACAACTGCCAATATCAGCTACGTCACACTTGCCTTTTTATGAAGTAATAATTCAATGTTCGGAATAGTTTTCAATTAAAAAGAATTATTTTTCTTAATACCGATTTTCGAAAATATCGCCCGAATCAGTCCATTTGGAAGCATATGTAAAAATCTCCACAAAATGCTAACCAACGTTAACAGCGAGTTCTTTTTAATCCAATGTATTTTGGGGTATCACTTTGTATTATTATTATTATTATTATTATTATTATTATTATTATTATTATTATTTCATTGTCTTTGATTTCTGGTGTGCACTCATTTTTCGGGTCTCGGCCATAGAGCTAAAGTCAGTAATGGCGTTATGATATTTTCCACCGAGCAATTACAAAAAAAAACAAACAAAAAAAAAACACATATATTTTTCATAGATAAAACCCTTCGTAATGTGTGGGCTGTACTTGTGAGAACATTTTTTTTGTATTTCTATAAGGCATGGGCTAGCAGGTATCACTTCAATGAGTCTATTGAAATCTTTGCCCATCAATCCGAGGGCTCCAAATACAACAGGGATTGTTGATTTTCTCATGAGCCACATTTTTGAGATTTCGATTTGAAGATCGTTGTATTATTATTATTATTATTATTATTATTATTATTATTATTATTATTATTATTATTAATGCGCTCTTAGGTTGACTCTGTGTACAGGAAAAATTGGTGTTGCCAAGCCCCTATCTGCAAAAGCAATAACCACAGAACAATAAAAAAATGAAAGAAAAGATGACGGAAATGTTGAAGCATTTCAAAAAGCTAAGAAAATAGAAAGAAAAAACAGAAGCCAAGTAAATGCAACCCCCCCCCCAGTAAATAAACAAGGAAATAGAAAATAAAGAATAGAAAAGTACACATGAAGTTTACGTTTCTTTTCTTCTCGTTTCCTTCAACAAGATTGAGACCGTACAAGCAGCAATCACGTGATGTGACGTAATCAGATTAGACTATCATTACGAGCCCGAGTTTTTACCTAAACCCTCTTTGGGGGCCTCGCTTCTCCCGAATTAATTATTCATTGCAGTTCATCATCGACCGGCGAAGGTGTATGAAGTGGGGGCAGCCGCTCTGGAAAAGAGCCTGGTGTCTTGGGCGTACTGATAGATGTCTTCTGTCAGTAAGCTCCCTTTGTTCTGTCGCTGGGTTCGCGCCGCCTGCCAATGACGAATGGATTTTCAGACCGTCGCCATGTTGACCTAGATTTTGGCAACCGACATGGCCAGTGTATCCCAGTAACTTTCAAAATAGCCACTTAAAAACTTTTTTTTCCTCTTCCGTAGCTGACTTTCTTGGACATTTGGTTATTATTAGAGTATTTAAAGGAAATTTATGATTCTTATTTCTTTTTCATTAGTATTAATGCCTTTCTTATAGCAAATACCGGCATTTGCCTTCCTTCTTGTATTATTCTTGTCTAGAGAACATTTTGAACAAGATTTGTAACATTTCTTTTACATTTTTAGCGCATATTTTCTCATTATTGCATTTCTTATGATATTTAACGAAATTATAAAGTATTTTCACAAATAATAATCCAGATTTTCCACTATTAGCAACAAACAAATGAAGATTAACAATAAAAATATGTTTATTTGATTTATTTTTACTGTTTATCAACTATTTGTGGATTATCTAAATCCGAAATATATATTAGATTGTAATAATTTTTATCGATTGAACAATGTTTTGAGAATAATGATGATTTTTCTAGATAGAATCCCTGCTATTTAACCCATAGCTGTAGGAGGATATGGATTCAGACCTTTCCTACTGGTACTTTTGCTTAAGTGAATGTAACGAATCCGACTGGAATTCTCCGAATAATCTTTCCGAGCTGCTATCCATTGTATAGCACGCACATCCAAACTGACAAGATATTTAATGTTGTCACCTTCCTACTGTGTTGCGATTTTATACTAATGGGCATAAAGACAAAATTAAAAGAATAAATTACTGATCCTTCGTCAAGGTTCATTATGGTTGTATCAGGGTTTGTTTTGTAATAAATGTAAAAATTTTAACGCTCTTAATATTATATAGTCTTTTTCGCCTTTCATACTAGTATTAATTGAGTCATTATTTATGTAAGCATTTCAGGAATCGCCAGTTCTTTGGGATGTGTTCAATATTCTTAGAGAATTTAATAACTATTACTTGTGATGTCATAGGATACTAAATAAACTAATATATATAATGTAATGTTTTTAGACCATATTTAAAGGACATGCCTACGCTTAATTAGATTCTTGGAGATGGAGCACGTGATATTCATCTGAATACCAATAAAATCGGGCGTCAGACACTTTTTAAATTGTCACGTTTTAATATTGATGGAAATTACGTAATATTAAATAATATGTTGCTCTGTCCTTATGATATTAAACACTGTATTCAACAACAAAAAACAATGGCCGATATTTGATTTGAATTAAATTCTATTTAAATAATTAACTGTTTAAAATTGTACACAAATACACACACGTATATAAATACACACACATTTATATGCATATATGCAGACATATGTTTATGTGTGCGGGTATGTTTGAGCACGCGTGTGCGTCTGTGTTTATATATGCATGCTGTATGGTGACTGGAATCAACTCTAAATGATTATGAGTTTCATCAGAGTTTGAAGATCGCAGTAGGCGTGAAACCGATAGTCACATGCAATACTTATACCTATGTCTACACTGTGTAGATCTAAAAACGCTCACTGACTGATATTAATCTCCACAAATATCGCAAATATGAAATAATCTTTCTCCCCTACACCTCTCTCTCTCTCTCTCTCTCCATATATATATATATATATATATATATATATATATATATATATATATATAGTGGGTGGAATGTGTGTGTGATTTCAACTGGAGAAAAATTTGATTAACTTGTAAGTTTCTGAAATGGTATTTGTATGTACTCCCAATACATACACACACGCGCGCACAGACATACCTATCTATCTATCTATCTATCTATCTATCTATATATATATATATATATATATATATATATATATATATATATATATATACATATATGTTTCATTAAAATCACGGAAAAGGTACTGCAGTTAAGTTTTTATTTAATTTTCTTCATATTCTCATAATTCTTATAATAAAAACCTTAACCGCAAAAACTTGTTAGTCGTTTTTAATTCAACTTTTACAAAAGAGAGATTGCTGCCCAAAGACACAATCATATATAAGTTTGTGTCTGTGAGTGTGTGTGTGTGTTTGTGTGAGTGCATGTATGTAAGTATATATATGTATATAAGTTAATGACAATAAGTTGAAAATATTGATTTAACCGTTTTGTCGTTTATAAAATTCTCAAGTTTTCAAGAAAATTAATTATGGCAATGAAACACATGTAAAAAATATTTTTACCAAGGTTTTCCAATAAAACAATTTAAAAAAATAACTTAATTCATTTGTGAATAAGACTTGCAAATTTCATTAAAATCTGCAAATTATTTGATCTTTGCACGAAGTTCTAAATTAATGTGTCTGTCTCCGTAAAAAAAGAGGCTACAATTTGCCATGTTAAATGTCAGTACAACCTCTGACACAAGAAAAACAATTTTTTTAATCAAAATTTCGACTCTTCTAAAAAGGAGTAAAAAGTATCATTAAATAGTCAAAAAAATACTTAGATCCTTTACCTTAATAAT
>OZ038480.1:137554592-137557092 GCA_964036315.1 Acanthosepion esculentum
GTTCGGTCTGATCTGAAGTAGGGAGATGGCAGTCTACCTGTTAGGTGTTGCATGAACTTGAAAATATTCGGCCACATGACATGGATCGAGTTGTGCACAAACATCAGGTTCATCAAAGACGATTTTAACCACTCCTTGTTTTCACCGCCATACTTATATCCGCCTGAACCACTTGAAGCCATTTTTCATTCTTCTTTTTCATCTGGTTTCAGGTTGTATCTGGCTGGAAGGCACAATTTTAGATCTGAAAATGTAAATAAGAATAAAATATAAATATGAAAAATATAAAATATAAACATAAAAATTTGGCTGATGCTGTGTAATATTAGGTTATTTCATCTCCTGATATATATATATATATATATATGTGTGTGTGTGTGTGTGTGTGTGTGTGTGTGTGTGTGTGTGTGTGTGTGTGTGTGTGTGTGTGTGTGTGTGTGTGTGCACTTGACCCACCAAGACAAGTTGTGCACTTGACACACCAAGACAAGTTGCACAAACATCGAAATTGTTTGGGAGGCACTTTATTCTGCCGAATTAAAATTTTAAGAAATCATCGTATATGTAATAATGAGTAGTTAATCGTTTTCCAAGCAAAAACCCCGGCCAGGGCCTCAAGGCAATCGCTGCTGCAGACGCCTAGTCAATCCTTGTTAAAGAGAATTGTGTTTCTTCAACAACCGCGGAGCCCTAACGTGCTTTATACTCCAACTATTTTGCGCGGAACTTAGTTACACAGTGAGGGAGAACGGGTATCGTCTGGCATGATCAACAGTTTGAAGAAAGCCAGTACGCTCAAACCTTATGAAAACAATTGTGACATAAACACCAATGGCTTTCAAACAGTTCCGTCTACCGAATTTCAGTCACAGGGCTTCGATCAAACCGTCGTAGGATTTTTAGGCATATTTCAACAGTGTCACACGCAGGGATCAACTCCCGAGACCGATAATATCAATAAGTCACTTTTTAAAGAAATCGACAATGACAACATTGAACGCGAACGTTCTGACCACGCGACCACATTTCCGTATATATATATATATATATATATATATATATATATATATATATATATATATATATATATACGTGTATATATATATATATATATATATATATATATATATATATATATATATATATATATATATATATATATACACACATATATATGTGTGTGTGCGTGAGTGTGTGTTTGCGCACGCGAATATAATATTTATGTACTTGCATGAGAGTTTCTACCATGTGAAATCTTTTCATTGTATGCGTGTTTAGTACCTTGTTAAGAGAAGTTCAGTCAGTTATGTGCAATGCCATGCGTGATGCACGCTTAGGCGATCATGTATCTTTCGATACATGAGTGGCGAGACAGATTTTTCTTTCCCGCAGCAGGTTGATATTTCTTTCTGCCGGTCTGTATTGCTAGTTACCCATAGGGGAAGAAGAGGATTCATACCTTCCCCAAAGATATTAGCACATTACTGGAATTCGAACTCGGCTCTCCGATTCCTCAAGCCGAGCCGCTTATCCATTACTTCACCGTGGAGGTAATCAACTATTCCACATAGCCATATTCATTTTTACACTGATTGAGGATTCCACGTGAAATTCATGACCGACTGGGATTTGTTGTTTTCAAACTGCTTAATTGACGCAATACAATCTTAATTATAGTCATGCCTTCATGACATGAAACATTTTCGGGATTTTTTGTTGTTGTCATATTCATGGGAGTATGAAAAAGGGTATGATTGTACGTTTGTGTTAGCATGTAGCCGTGTTTACGCAAACCAAGTACCTATATTTTATCTATATAAAAACTTCAGTTGTCTCAGTCTGTTTTCACAATTATAGTATAAAATGCACAATTGAATGTAGATGTTTTCTTTGATTAGCTAGGACCGATTGAAAATCTTCGTTTAATGATCATTTTAATTAATATGGATGCATTTATGTATGTATAAGTTAAAGAAAATGTAATAACGGACAGGTATTCTTGCAGATAATCAAAAAAGTCTGAAGACAAAGGATAGATACTTCGAGGGAGAATGTCGTGTCAAATTTCCAAGGGACGAAATATTGTTTGCCTTGAAAATCCTCATTCGAAAATGCTTTTGAGATGATACCGAACACCCAATACAGGTCGCTATTTGAAAAACACAAATACCACAGAACACGAGAAGTACTGTATTTATATTTGCTAAGTAAATAAATCAATATAAAAATACACCCACACCCACATACCTACGTGCGCGTCAATTTGGCCGACGCAAGGCATGTGAAGTTTCTCTCGATTTCTTGGAAGGAGGGTTGGCATGGTTCACTCACGCTAAAACATCGAATTCATCTTTGTTAGGAATTTCGCCGCTGTGGGACAGAGTTCAAGCCCCGTATTTTTGAAAATCCATTTATTTATTTTAGACATGTCTGCTGTTAATTAAGGGACATCGCTTCCAGATATCTGCTTCCCGATGCAGTCGAATTCAGCACTTGTTTG